>NW_010729078.1:2158047-2168932 GCF_000365185.1 Nelumbo nucifera | reverse complement strand
TGTGATGAGGATGCAAAGGCCTACAAATCACTTGTTTCCCAACAATGGGTTTTTGCCTTTCTTTTGGGGCTGAATCCTACATATGAATCCATGAGGGTACAAATCTTAGGAAGTAAGAACCTACCTTCAGTCCAAGAAGTTTATGCCCTAGTTCAGTCTGAAGAGAGCAGAAGAAGTGTGATGAAATGTACAGAAGGGGAACTGATTGCACTAACTGTCTGAGGGGGTACAAGTTCAAATGTTGGAGGTTCTTTTAAAAAGGGAGATTCATAGAAGAGAGTGGATGACAAAGACAAACTTTGGTGCACTCATAGTCAAAAGTCCAGGAACACTAGAGACACATGTTGGGATCTTCATGGCAAGACAAATTGGGCTTAGGAATTGAGTAAGAAGTCTGATCTGAGTAAGAAGCCAACCTAGCAGAGTCAGAAGAAATATAACTCAGCAAATGTGGCATCTCAAGAGACTATTTCCATGGTACCCCAAGAGTGACACTCTAGTTCTGACCCCAAGGAAGAGATCATCAACTCCTTTCGTGACCACTTGGAATTATATGGTAGGACACTTTGCCAGATGGATTTTGGCCCTACTCCTACCTCCTTTGCGTCTACATCAAGTAACACTGCCACTGCCTTCCATGTGTCATCTCATACATCTGATTCCCTTTGGATAATTGACTCTGGAGCCTCAAACCATATGACTGGTAAGTCAAATTTATTTCAAGCATATAACCTCCTCTCTAGGAGAGATAAGGTGAGACTGGCTAATGGGTCTTATCCAACCATAGCCGGTCAAGGAACCATCTCCCTTCCTCTTGGTCTTACCCTCTCTAATGTGTTGCATG
This sequence comes from Nelumbo nucifera, assembly GCF_000365185.1. Next base: position 2,168,088 of record NW_010729078.1, on the reverse strand, counting down.
TTCCTAAATTACCTATCAATTTACTTTCCATTAGCAGTATTACTCATTCCTTGAATGTTCAGTGACCTTTTCTCCTTCTTTGTGTGTATTTCAGGATTTGACCTCGGGGAAGATGATTGGTAGAGGAAGCATGGTGGATGGCCTCTACATGTTGGAGAATAAAGCTGGTCTTGTAGCTACAAAGTCTTTAAATTCTTCTAGTGAGAGGCATGCCTACGTGTGGCATAATCGTCTTGGTCACCTTTCATTTGAGTCTTTAAAACTTATGTTTCCTGAGTTGTTTAAGTCTTTGTTTGTTAGTAAATTGCAGTGTCATACATGCCAATTGAGCAAACATTGTAGAAATTCCTTTCCTTTAAGAAATAAAAGATCTGAATTTCCTTTTCATATTGTCTATTCTGATGTTTGGGGCCCTATTTCTCTACCTACTGAGACTGGATATAAATATTTCATTACTTTGATCGATGACTACTCTAGATATACTTGGGTGTATCCTATGCGATCTAGAGATGAAGTGCCAAAGACTGTGAAAAAACTTTCAACGAATGGTTTTCACTCAATTTCAAACTAAAATTCACATTTTCCACTCGAACAATGCAAAAGCGTACTTCCATAGTGATCTCGCGGAGTTCTTTGCTTCGTGTGGATCTCTTCATCAAAGCTCTTGTGCCATGACACCTCAACAAAACGGTGTTGCTGAAAGGAAAAATCGTCATCCACTTGAGGTAGCTTGTGGTTTATTATTTCATATGAATGTTCTGAAACGTTTTTAGATGGATGTTGTTATGTGTGCTGCATATATCATCAACTGTATGCCATCTCGGTTACTAGAGTATAAGGCACCACATCAACTCTTGTTTCCTATAGCTTCGTTGTCCCCCATTCTAATGCGTGTCTTTGGGTGTCGTTGCTTCATTCATGACTTGTCTTCTACTCGCGGTAAACTCGATCCCCTTGCCACTCCTTGTGTTTTTCTTGGTTATCCGTTATCTCAAAAGGGTTACCGCTGCTAAGATCCTGCTTTACGCAAGTACTATGTCTCCATGGATGTATCATTCTTTGAGAGTCAACCCTTCTTCTTGGTTTCTCCTCAGGGGGAGAGTAGGGTTGAGGAGAAACACACTCAGGTTCAATTACCTCATCTTCCCGACCCTTCTCCATTTCGGGTCTTTTTTCGCCGCCATAAGAGCCAATAGAGTTCAAGAGCCGTGGAACTTGAAACTATGCAACCGATATCATCGGACTCTCCAGAGGTAGATCCTCCTCATCGGCCAGGTACACTTGTTCCCATTGATATGCCTGAATCTCTTAACATTGATCCTCCTGTTGTTAATGATCTTGATGTTCTTAATAAGAGAAATGGTGTTAGATCTTGTACTACTAATCATCATATCTCTCACTGTGTCCTATGATCATATTTCACYTTCATACCGTGCATTCCTTTCCTCTATTGACAATGTCTCTATTCCTAAGAATGTGGTAGAAGCTTTATCCAAATTTGAATGGACAGATGCAATGAAGGAAGAAATTAATGCCTTACACAAAAATGGCACCTGGGAGTTAGTGGATCTTCTTGAAGGGAAGGAACTAGTGGGTTGCAAGTGGGTATTCACAGTAAAGCATAGAGCTGATGGTTCAGTAGAAAGATACAAGGGTAGATTGGTGGCCAAAGGGTTTACACAAGTGTATGGAGCAGACTATGCAGAGACCTTTGCTCCAGTAGCCAAGATGAATTCAATCAGAATCCTCCTCTCACTRRMAGCTAACCTTGATTGGGAACTTCATCAGTTGGATATCAAGAATGCATTCTTGAATGGTGACCTAGAGGAAGAGGTTTACATGACTCAACCTCCAGGTTTCTGTGCCAAAGGTAGTGAGCAGAAGGTGTGCAAGTTAAAAAAATCTTTATATGAGTTGAAGCAATCACCTCGGGCCTGGTTTAGTAGGTTTCATTTAGTAGTGCAACAGATGGGATTCAAACAATGCCAGTCAAATCATACTTTATTTGTGAAAAAAGGTGAAGGGAAAATTGCAGCTTTAATTGTCTATGTTGATGCCATAGTAATCACAGGAGACTGGAAGACTGAAATACAAAAGCTGAAGAAATTCCTAGCCACTTAATTTGAGGTGAAAGATGTAGGCCCCTTACATTAATTTCTTGGAATTGAAGTTGCTCGCTCAAAAAGGGGCATCTTTATTTCCCAAAGAAAATATGTACTAGATCTATTTGAGGATGCAGGCAAGTTGGGAGTGTAACCAATTGATTCGCCCATTGAACCCAACCATCGGCTAGGAGACAGTCAGGGGGAGTGTTTGAAATATGTAAAGAAGTTCCAGAGACTTGTAGGGAGACTCTTATATTTGTCTATGACCAGACCTGATATTGCCTATGCAGTGGGTGTTCTTAGTCAGTTCATGCGTAATCCTAAGACAACTCACTTTGAAGCTATAGAAAGAATCCTTAGATACCTCAAGAAGTTCCCAAGAGCTGGTTTGCTTTTCTAGAAACATGGGCATTTGAAAGTGGAGGTGTATACAAATGCTGATTGGGCAGGGGCAATCGATGACAGAAAATCTACCAGTGGGTATTGTACCTCTGTGGGAGGAAACCTAGTCACCTGGAGAAGTAAGAAGCAAAGTGTGGTGGTTAGATCCAGTGCTGAGGCAGAATATAGAACCATGTCTCATGGAGTTGCTGAAATGATGTGGATAAAAAATTTGTTAGGAGAGTTGGGTTTTGCAGTTAACAAACCTATGTTACTTTACTGTGACAATAAGGCTGCTATCAACATTGCTGCTAACCCAGTCCTCCATAATAAAACAAAACATATTGAAGTGGACAAACATTTTATTTGAGAAAAACTTGTGAGGGAGAAGTGTGCACTCCTTATTATGTTAGTTCAGAGGAACAACTTGCAGACATCTTCACCAAGGGCCTTCAACACGTGCGGCATAATAATTTGTGTGACAAGTTAGGCATGATTGACATCCATGTCCCAACTTGAGGGGGAGTGTTGGAATGTTAACTTTATTTATTATGTTTGTATTCTACTGAGTTAGGGTCCGTTTGTACAAATTAAAGCAGTTTTTTCTTTTGTTTTTTATGCTGTAACTTAAGTAGGGGCATAAGGGTCCTTTCCCTTCTAATTATGGTTGCCCTATATATATTAATATAAGCTGGTGCTGCCAGCACTGTAGCAGACTCCAAATCTCTCTCTTCTCTTCTCTCCTCTCTTCCCTTCTCTTCTCCTACCTCTCTTCTCCTCTGTTCGGCTGTTAATAGATAACTTGAAAACAATTGACCCTCAGACAAAGATTGAGACTCCCCTATACCCAGTTAGGCATTTCATTAAACATGTACATGAGACAAGAGATAGCTATTGAAACCACTTTGAGCAAACACTTCGACTGCAACATGTACTACAAATAACCTAATGAAGAGAAGTGTTGCAAAAGCTTAAAGGTCACAAAATCTCACAAACATTTCTCCTGCTCTGCACCTGACACATACATGCTGGAACTTCAAATTTGTTCCCTGAGAAATGGTGACTTTCATTAAGAATCAAAAAGATGGGGCATGGACAAAATCCAAAGAATCAAAAAGACAAAAAGTTACATTAGCAAAGTGTTAGCACTGTACATGAAGTCCTATCCGCCCCTGATGTAGCTAAGGAATCTACTATCACATTCAGTTCCGTTGTTTTCCATCTGAAAGAGCAAGAAAGAAGAGAGGAGAGGTCCTACCGTCCCAGATCTCATATAGCAGGTGGGGCAACCTCCAAGGACCCACATCCTGATTAGAATTTAGAAGCCCATCCAATTGCAACTCTTGGGCAAACACTTACTGCTAATATGAAAATGATTACTTCCTTAGTCCCCCTGTACATGAACCTTCAAATTTGGAGTTCACTATCTTGGTTTAAGCTAAAAACTTCCAAAAACCAATTCAGCACCCCAATGAAAGCACTTTCTCCTTCAAATAGCCACCAAGAACAACCAACTAAAAAGGAGACAGCCCATCTCTCCACTTGGAGACAATAGAACTAGATGCCTACAACTTATCACTTAATCACAAGACAAGCTAATTATAAAATTGGAGAAACAACAGCTCAACAAAAAGTGATGATTTCAACTATTAAAACTAGACTTTGATGAAGGAAAGGGTACAACTAACAACGTATTAGATTAGATTTGAAAAATAAAAGATAAAATAAGGGAATAATCTGAAACCTAGGGCAACAATCAGGCTTACAGGAGAAATCAGTTTTTCCAAACATAAACCAGTGACGAAAAATAGGGGGAAGTAAACATTTAACATGATAATGAGAACAAATATATCTGAACTATATCTGAAAAGTCCAAGAAAAGATTAAAAACAAATCGACACCAAACAAGACAAGAACTATTGATGCAGAAAAAATATAAAACCAGTAGAAAACTGCAATAAGAAGTGTTAAATTCTTGAGGTCAATATAGTTGAAGCTGGAACGAAGAACGCCCCACTTTTAGGGCTGAAATCACCACTTTAGTGGATAGTATAAGTTAGGGTTTCAAAACAAGTAAAAATATGCTTCTACAAAATGATATGAGGCTCATATAGCTGCCTCGAAGCAAAGTGACGCCCTAATACACAATTTGACAGAGCTAACCCCCCAGTTAAGTGAATCACATGACAGTCACATGATTCAACTAAAAAATAAGAGACTAAGAAACTAACAAGAAACTATAAAGTCCATATAAGTTACATAACTCAAGAAAATAAGAAAACAATGATGAATAGTTAACTTGCCCCCCTAGGAATCCGACTCATAGTGGGGTTATATGTGGGTCCCACATGCTCTTGCATCAACCTCCCCAGGTTGGAAACTTGACTTTGGCGAGAAAACCTTGACACACTTGGAATATGTGGCTAGATCCAACTTCTGCAACTCTTCTTCTGCGATCCAAGTGGTCTCAGTAGCTGATTTTCCAGACCATTTCACTAAGAATCGTCGATACGTGTTTCCCCTTCTAGATCGAACCTCTTTCACATCCAAAACATCTTGTATCACTTCTTGTAGCTTCTTTGGGAGCTGCTGAAACATGGTTTCTGGTGGTTGCACTTCTCCATCAAATCCCTTAAACGGATATAAGTCAGCAACATTAAAGATATGACTGATTTGAAGTGCTTCTGGCAACTCAATGATGTATGCATTGGAACTGATTTTCCTCAAAACCTTACGAGGCCCAAACTTTCTTGAGTTCAGCTTATGGTATGTTACCTTAGGGGACCTTTCCTTCCCCAAATGGATAAGTGCTTCATCACCTTCACAATATTCCTTGAGCCTTCTATGCTGATTTGCTGACGTGGCATAAGCTTCATTATTAACTTTTATTGCTGCCCAGACCTCCTCATGAATGTGTTTGATATGATCAGCAAAATCCTCACCTTCTACACTCACCCTTACTTCATTCGGCAAGGAAACAAGGCTGAACATACCTTGCGGTTTGTGTCCATAAGCTGCTTCAAAAGGTGTCCTTTACATAGATCTATTTACAGAATTGTTGTAGGCAAACTCAGCTTGGGGTATAATAGTATCTCAAGTCTGTACATGGTCACCCACAAGACACCTCAACTTGTTTCCAAGACTTCTATTTACCACTTCCGTTTGCCCATCTGTTTGTGGGTGACATGTACTAGAGTAGGTTAATTTTGTACCCAACTTTCTCCATAAAGTCCTCCAAAAGTGCCCCATAAACTTCACATCCCTATCTGATACAATAGAAGAAGGAAGTCCATTTAATCACACCACCTATTTGAAGACAATTCAGCTATGTGAGTAGCATCAGCTGACTTTGAGCAAGTTATGAAATGCACCATCTTGGAAAACTTGTCCACCACCACAAAAATTGAATCGTGGCCCCTTGCTGTCTTAGGAAGTCCAAGCACAATATCCAAGGTTAAGTGAACCCACGGTGAATTTTGGACTGGCAAAGGTGTATACATCCTGTTTGTGAGTATTTCCCTTTGCTAGTTGGCAAATTCTACATCTTTTCACCACCTGTTCCACATCCTTGTGCATCTTAGGCCAAAAATAACGATCAGCCACCCTTATGTAAAGTTTTATCCCTCCCAAAATGTCCTCCTAAACCTCCTTCATGGAGCTTCCTAACAATTTCCCCGCATAGAGATCCCTAGGAAATGCATTACTAATTACCTTTGAAAAGGTACCCATCATGGACAGCATATTGCAAATTCCTTTCGGTCACTAGCCCTTCCAATTCTGTCATTATTTGGCTGAAAAATGGATCATTACCATACTGATTTTTCAACTCTTCAAAGCCCAAGACTTGTGTACATAATACATTCAGCTGTAGAATCCGCCGGCTAAGTGCATTGGCAACCTTATTTGACACTCCTGACTTGTGTTTTAGTGAAGATGTGAATTCTTGTAAGTAGGAAGTCCACTTGGCATGCCGTGGACTGAGATTCTTTTGTGAATTCAAGTATTGTAGGGCCTGATGATCTGAAAACACAACAAACTCTTTGACTATCAAATAATGTCTTCAATGTTGTAGAGTTCTCACCAAGGCATAAAACTCTAGATCATATGTAGAGAACTGACACTTAGCATCAGTTAATTTCTCAATGAAAAGGCTACTAGTTTATCTTCTTGGCTGAGTACTGTACCAATTCCAGCTTRGTACATTCCACTGTAAGCAACTTATCAAAACCTGGTAAGGCAAGAATGGGAGCTTCAGTCAAGACTTGCTTGATGTATTGAAAGGCTTTATCTGCTGATTTTGTTGAAACAAAAGTAGAACCTTTCAAAATCTCTGTAATGGGGTTCATTATGGAACTAAAATTGTGTATAAATCTTCGGTAAAAGGAGGCTAAACCATGGAAACTGCGCACTTCACTTAGGGATTGAGGTGTTGGCCACTCCCTAATAGCTTTCACCTTCTAAAAATCCGGTTGTAACCCTTTTGCAGAAACCACATACCCCAAAAAGACAACCTTGTCGCACAAGAAAAAGCATTTCTTTAAGTTGATATAGAGTTTCTCCTTGTGAAAAGCCTCTAGTACCTTTTGTAAGTGCTCTAAATGCTCTTCTCTAGTCCGACTATAAATTAATATGTCATAAAAAACAAATAAGCTCAAGAATGGTCCAAGTACCTCTGTCATTGCATGCATAAATGTGCTAGGAGCATTGGATAAATCCAAAGGCATGACCATCCACTCATATAACACATCTGGAGTCTTGAATACTGTCTTCCATTCGTCTCTACTCATTATGATTTTGATGGTACACGCTACGCAAACCAATCGTGGAGAACACCTTAGAATCAGCCAACATGTTGAGCATATCATCCAACCTTGGAATTGGGAACCGATATTTGATGGTTATCTTATTTATTGCATGGCTATCTATGCACATTCTCCATTTGGTGTAAGTACAGCAGGCACAACACATGGACTTTTACTTTTACGAATTAGTCTATTTTCAATCAACTCTTCCACTTTCAGCCCGCTGTGTAGGTGGCATTCTATAAACTGGAAAGTTTGGTAAAGAGGTTCCAAGAGTCAAATCAATAGCATGCTGGACTGTTCTCATCGGTGGTAATCCCTGTGGCAACTCTTCACTCACTAATTCTTGAAACTCTTTCAACAACTTTTGAATTTTTGGAGGACATTCAGCTTTCATTTGAAGTTGTTCACTTGCCACACCTTTTCTGATTAGCGCTTACATAATCCTTGTCTCCTTACTTTCTTCCTCAAATTGTTGCACTGTGAGGAACACATTAACCTTGCTAGCCTTAGAGGAATTTGAAGTGACATCCTTAAGAGGCTGCAATGTTAATTTTTTCCCATCTTTCTAAAAAAGCTTTGGTGTAATGGAGCATGTCCTTGTCGTACAATCATGGTCTACCCAATAGAATGTGACATGCATCCATTGGCACAACCCACAACTTCACATCACGCTTCATCTTCAAATTTGCCACCCAAAGTAAATTTAACCAAACAATGAGAACTTATAGGTACCTCATTTCCCTTTTGGAACTGTGAATAAACCCTAGTTGTTTCTAGGTCAAAGTAGAGAAGAAGAAAGAAGAAAGAAAAGAGAAAGAAGAAGGAGAGGAGAAGAGTGTTCGGCCAGACTAGAAGAGATTGTTTCAGTCCCAAAGCCCTTCACCACTTCACTGAACCTGCCGAACCATGCACGAGGAGATTGTTTCAGTCCATAGATTGCCTTTTTGAGCCTGCACACCTTATCAGCCTCCCCCTGAGCAACAAACCCTGGTGGTTGCTCCATATACACCTCCTCAACAAGATCACCATGTAGGAAGGCATTTTTATGTCAAGTTGTAGGAGAGATCAATCATACACAGTAGCCAATGAGATCAACACCCGAACTGAACCAATTTTAGCCACAGGAGAGAATGTCTCCATATAGTCCACACCATATAACTGAGTATAGCCCTTAGCCACCAACCGTGCCTTCAATCATTCCACACTGCCATCAGGAAGATGCTTCACTGTATAGACCCATTTACACCCAATAGTGTGCTTACTAGGAGGAAGGGTGGTGAGTTCCCACGTATGATTATGTTGTAGAGCAGAGAGTTCTTCTTCCATGGCTTGCCGCCACCCTGGAGAGGTAAGGGCTTTCTGTACAGTCTTGGGAATGGGAACCGATGAGAGTAATGATATAAACTTGCAATGAGAAGCAGAAAGGTGAGCAGTGGAAACATAGTCTGAAATGGGATGAGAAGTACAAGCACGTTTACCTTTCCGTAAAGCAATAGGGAGATGAAGATCTAAGGGAGAAGGAGGAGTAGCAGGATCTGTTGACGGGTGTTGAAGTGGAGGAGGAGCCGAAGCACTTCTGCGGGTATACACTTGAGTAATTGGCGGCCTCTCTGTAGTCACAGGCATATGATGTGCATCTGCAGTAGGAGTGGGAGCTACGGGAAGGGGGTCCACAACGGAACAGGAAGAGGAACCACAAAGGGAGAAGAAGAGACCCCGGCATCGGAGAAAAAAGGAACTGAGTCAAAGAAGGTGACATCAGGGCACACAAATGATTTATGAAACTTAGAGTTATAACACTTGTACCCTTTCTGAGTCATTGAGTAGCCAAGAAAAATACACTTCGTAGCTTGAGCATCTAGCTTGTCTACTCCAGGCCCCAAGTGTTGAACAAAACAAACACAGCCAAAGACTCTCGGGGTGAGAGGAAAGGGAGACAAAGTGGGGAACAACACAGAGAAAGGGGATTGACTTCCAAGGATTGACATGGGCATCCGATTTATCAAAAAACAGGATGTAAGAACAGCATCACTCCAAAAGTGCTTTGGGACATGCATATTGATCATCAAGGAYCGAGCAGTTTCAAGAAGATGTCTATTTTTCCGTTCAGCTACACCGTTTTGTTGYGGGGTGTAGGCACAAGAAGTTTGATGAATTATTCCATGATGTTCTAGGTATTGCTGAAATGATGAGGAGATRTATTCTTTGGCATTATCGGAGCGAAGTATTTTCATATGAACACCAAATTGAGTGCGTATTTCAGCATGAAATTTCTGAAAAATAGAGAACAATTCACTACGGTCTTTCATAAGATAGATCCATGTCATCCTTGAAAAGTCATCAACAAAGATTACAAAATACTTAAACCCATTGTATGACACCACTTTAACTGGACCCCATACATCAGAATGAACTAAARCAAAAGGACTTGAGACACGACTATCAATTCTTGGACTAAATGAGACTTGATGGTGTTTTCCCAACTGACATGACTCACAATCTAATGATGAAAGATGACTCAAGAAAGGAACTAGCTGCTTCAAAGCCTTGAGAGAGGGATGACCAAGTCTGCAGTGCCATTGGAGAGGAGTAAGAGACGACTCAAAAGCCACTGGAGGGCCACCACCATCAAGGTAATACAAACCACCAGTTTCATGTCCTCCACCAATCTTCGTCCCCGTCTTGAGATCCTGAAACACACAAGAAGAAGGATAGAAGGTTACAGAACAATTAAGGGACTTGGTTAATCT
>NW_010729078.1:2144934-2155709 GCF_000365185.1 Nelumbo nucifera | reverse complement strand
AACTTAAACTCAGATACAATAGACATTTCACTTTCAATAAGATACACCAGAATGACCAAAATACCCCTGACTCGAGCATTCTAACAGGAACCAAGCAATTTTGTAGGGATTTGGGTGCTTTTCCATAGGCAACTTTAGCTTTTCCACAGCTTCCCTAGATACCAGGTTCTCACTGCCGCCCCCATCAAGTATGACATTACAGACCTTGCCATCACAAGTAACACGTGTGGAAAATATTGTGTCTCTGCCAATCTTCAGCCTCCTTACCTTTTGGTGACATCATAACTCTTTGAGCCATCAAACTTTCACCTTGAGCTGGGCAAAAATCTCTCTATTCTTTTTCTTCTTCATAATGGTCATATTCCGGTTCCCCAATTCATTTTCTTCATCGTCAACCTCCACCAAGTTAACTCTTTGATGCAGGCAGGTGTAAGAAGCACGACCCTGTTCACCACATGTGAAGCAACGAAGATTGGATCTGCTGCCACCTTTAGAAGTACCCCCATCTGAATGGTTAGAGTTGCTGAATCTTGTGGGTTCTTTCCCTTTCTCATCCTTACCAACTCCAATAGAATTGTTAATTGTTACCCAACCCATGGTGTTAACTCCTTTGGCATTTTTAACAACTGTTTGCTCACTCCAAGCACTCTTAACAGCACTTGTATGGCATTGTTGCAGTGAGCTTGCATTAGGACAGGGCACCCTTACACCCTAACGAAATACTCATTCCTCAGCCATTAAGGCATATTGTTGAGTATCTTCTAGACTAAATAGTTTCACTACACTCATCTCATCTCTAATGGATGGGTTAAGTCCCGTGAGATGACGAGCTGTTAGTTGCTCATTGCTCTCATTAAGACCAACCCGAATATAGAGATTATTAAATTTTGATGTGTATTTTTCTACTGTCATCCCTTTTTTCCTCAATAAATGGAATCTCTCATATAACTCCATGGTGTAATCAGCTGGTAGAAATTGCTTCCTCATCTTTGACTTCATATGCTCCCATGTATTGATTTTTGGCTTCCCTTGACAAGAATGTTACTCTTCAACTTGCTTCCACCATTGAAGTGCAACACCTTTCAATTTCAGCTTAACTAACAACACCTTCCGTTCCTCGGCCATTGGTTTCCACTCAAAATAATTTTCCATGCTAGTTTCCCAATCCAAATAGTCTTCTGCATGCATCTTCTCTGGGAAATTAACAACTTCTATTTTGATTCCACCACCGTTAAGGTCTAAATCACGTACCGATTGTTCTTCTAACCCACCATGTTCAACCCCTCCATTTTTAGGGTTGTGGAAGGGATTCTCTTCCTCAACCTCAACTTCATCTCCAAGACTACCTTCTGGTATGTCTGAAGGTTCGCGGTTGCCTTCCGGAATCTCCATGCGGTCTTCCGCTCACTCCTGTCTTTGCAAGGCTTGCACAGTCCGTGACAAGTCTTCAATCATACGTTTCATCTCCAACATTTCCCCTTGTTGAACCTGGTTTCCTCTACCTCCATGTCCCCTATCATGATCTGCCATGGTTTTGATCTGGTTTCTTAAGCTAGGATACCAAATTTGATGTAGCAAATATATAAAACCAGTAGAAAACAGCAACAAGAATTGTTAAAATCTTCCGGTGAAACAGTATAGTTGAATCTGGAACAAAGAGCACCCCACTTTTAGGGATGAAATCACCACTTTAGTGGATGGTATAAGTCTTTAGGGCTTCAAAACAGTAAAAAGATGCTTCTACAAACATGATATGAGACTTATATAGCTGCCTCCAAGTTGAAACCTTCAATGCATATTGGGCAGGCTTCATTGATGATGAGTGATCCACCTTTGGGTACAATATTTTCATAGGTGGTAGTCTAATTTCTTAGGGAAGCAAGAAAGAATCCATTGTTGCCACTTGCCACGTCAAATTCTTAAATAAAGTACTAGACAATAGCTTGTGGAGTTTCAAAGCTACTTCGGTTGAAGACTCTCTTAAGGGAGCTCGGAATTGTGTTTGATGATCCCATTAAATAACCAAGCTGCAATTAGCATTAATACCATTCATGTTAGCAATAGAAAAAATTAACATTGCTCACAATCCAGTTCAGCATGATAGGAGTGAACACATTGAAGTTGATCTTGACTTCATCAAAGTGTAGGTGGCTACTAGAAAAGTTGTTTGTAAAGTCATAAAATCAAATAGCTGATGCATTTACAAAAGTTGTAGTTAAACTTAAATTATTGGTCAGTGTTAGTAAGTTGGGCATGATGAATATCTATGCTCAGCTTGAGGAGTGTTAAGGATACAGTAACCCACAGGGTTTATGTAAATTTCCTCATTGATATATAATTAATGAAGTGTAAGCTTCTCTTTTCCTTGTCTCTTTCTCTTCTTTTTTCTTCTACATTTCGTTTTCCTTCAAACCTTCTTCCATTTTATCTTATGTAAACCAACTATTACCCTTTTGTGCAAGGATTTTTTTGGGAATTTGATTCCAAATATTTCATTGTCTATTTTAGTTTGTCATCAAGTATTACTTTATAAGATGGAAATTTTGCTGGTGTATTTCTTCAAATTTGGTTAAAGAAACCTTAGTATTTACCAGATGAAAATTTCTTATTTTTATTTTATTCTTGCGCTAGGATTATTTGTTTCAATTATGTAAACCAATCTTTCAATATTGGTTCACAGAATGAGTTTGGTGTTTGGGAGGTCTTTTTGCCAAACAATGCAGATGGTTCACCACCAATTCCTCATGGCTCCCGAGTTAAGGTAACTTTACCTTGACGATCAATGTAGTTTTTTCCTTTCCTGTCAATTAATAGATGCCTTTTGTTTTTCATTTTGTCTATAGCAAATTGGTTTGTACCTCACAAATCTGATTTCATTTGTGCATTTGATTTGTATTTATGGCATTTTGTTTGTTTTTTTATTGATCTATAAATTTCATTTTGTCTATAGCAAATTCATATTTATGACATTTAGTGAGTTATGGAGTGTGTTTCCACCTTGTGTATTCTTCATTTCTGCTTGAAGTTGGAGCTTTTTTCATCTCTATCATGGTGTATGTTTTGTTAGCACATACCATATTTAATACAGTAGGTTGAGATGGTTTGTTCATGTGCATAGAAGACCATCTACAGCACCTGCTAGAAAAAAGTAATCTGTTAGAAGTTGAAGGGGCTAGAAGAGCTAGGGGCAGACTGAAAAGGACTTGGGTGGAAATAATAAGAAATGATTTAAGTGCCCATAATTTAACAATGGATATAGCACTGAACTGAATGGATGGTGAAAACAGGACTGATAGGACAAGGTTTAATACTATATTTGATACATTTAGCAATGACCTAGTCCTTGGAGGTCTAATACTGAGGCGACCTAGTTAAGCCTTCTCAATGCCAAATAATGTGGGAATGGAAGGAGAAACATATGAAAAGGAGAAAGATGTGGTGCGGAATAGGTCCTGAGAGAATTAGGCATTTTTAGTATGGGTCCACAGGGTTTCACTAAGTCCAACCAACCCAGCTGCCTTTTATGTGTTGGAAAAAGCATATGCTGTTTAACCAATCTTTACATGAAATCTCTCATATATGATCAATTGAATGCAACTCAACACAACAAAGGCTTGTCCCAACTATGAGGTTGACCACATGAATCTTTTTAACACTGGTCTGTTCAGTTCCATATCCATTGTTAAATTATGGGCCCTCAAATAACCTCTCACTACTTCAACTCTCAGTTTTAAAAGGCTAAAGGAGGCGGTGAGGTGATTGAGACTTGGAGAGGTGAGGCTGAGCCTTAACATTCTCTAGCTTAGTTTAATAATCATTCTGCTTAACTTGTTCATACATTGTATTTCTTTATTTGTAATTTTTTATGCATTATATATATATATATATATATAAGTGAGTCAGTTTATATATTTACTTATTTATTAATTTATTACATATATATTTGTTTTAACATGAATCCAATTGAATCCTTTGTTTTTGAAGTTTTCGTACTTCATTTTATGTTTATAACCTTTTCTACCTTAATAAAATAATCTTTTTACTTAATTTACATATATTCTTGTCCATTTTTATTGTAAAGTAATTTATAAATGTTTTCAAATGAACTGTTTTGTCATAAACAAATACATAACAACTCCATTGGAGCTTAATGGCTTTAAAGTGAGATTGGATAAAAAGAGTATGATAATTTTGATCAATTTTTATCTTATTGATATTTTCTGTTTTATTTACTTTTTATTTTTTTATTTTAAGGAAAAACCATAGCTATCATTTTTGGTATATAGATTGGTGGGTCCCACTGTCACATGTCACGGGTGAACATATGAATGGAGATGATATTTTCACATGTGGTACATTAAGACAGATTGGCACATCAGGATTATTATATTAAGTGAGAGGGAATCAAAGAGATATTTTTGGGTTAAGAGAGATGTTATAAGAGATTTTGAGTGTAAATTGCTTTATTTTATTAGTAACCAACTAAATAACCAAGTAATGTTTAGGGGTGTTCAAATTTGGTTGATAAACCAAAAACCAAACCAAATAAGCTAATTCGGCTATCGGTTCGGTTCGGTTTTTATTTAAAAAAAAAATCGGTTTTCGGTTTCAGTTTGGTTTGATTGAAATTTTCAACCAAACCAAATTATATCTGTTATTTAGTTAAGTATATTAAACATTAATGTTTTATTTAATACTTTATGCTAATTAATTATTATATTTCCCAATGAACAATTAATAATAGTTAATTAAAATCTAGACTTATTATTAATTGTTCATTAATCATTAATTATTTTTGAAAATGGCCAATTGGCCAATTCCCCATTGGCATAGGGCTTTGGGCCTATTTTAGCTTTTAATTAATAATAGCTAATTAATTAAAACCATTGGGCTTTGGGGTCATTCTAACTTTTAATTAATAATAGTTAATAGTTAATTAATTAAAACCATTGGGTTTTGGGGCCATTTTAACTTTTCATTAATAACACTTATTAAATTCTTGTCATTCATGTGGAACCAAGGTCCAACCAAGCAGAAAACCGAACCAAACCAAATTCGGTTAGGGTCGGTTTGGTTCTAAAATATAATTTGGTTCGGTTCGGTTAGAGGAAATGGTAAAACTGAATAGTCGGTTAGGTCCTTGGTTTGAACCGAATAGAACCGACCGTTGTACACCCCTAGTATTGTTAATTATTGTTAGAATTGACAGTACACGGGTAGTTAAGTCTTTTGTCTATCTAATTAAGGTTGAGTGGTCTATTTTGTTTGGGTTTAAGTTGTGTGTCCCATACTTAATGAGGGACAAATTTGTCTTTTGTAATCTAATACAAAGAGTATAAATATAAAGTGGGTCGGCTGAGAGTGTGTGACTTTTCTTCTTCTCATAAGGAACCCTTTCTCTTCTCACTTCAGACCTAGAACTGAACTAGGGTTAATCGAATAATTCACATGGTATCCGCATTATCTTACCCCTTTTGTGAGGAATACCACAGGAAGATGGATCAAAGAGACCATTAACCTCTATTGGAAGATTCCACTTGCACCCAAATAAAGTGAACAACCATACCCAAATGTTTTCTATAAAAGGAACAAGATATAAATAAGTGGTGACAACCATGGTTTTCAAAACCGGACTGGACCGGATGGTCGGACTGGAAAAACCGGAAGATTCCACTTGCACCCAAATAAAGTGAACAACCATACCCAAATGTTTTCTATAAAAGAAACAAGATATAAACAAGTGGTGACAACCATGGTTTTCAAAACCGGACTGGATCGGATTGTCGGACTGGAAAAACCGGGAACCGGTTAGGTGATTGGTTTCGGTTTTCCCCAAAACCGGGATTTCTTAAAAAACCATTGATTTTGGTCAGCAAACCGCTGACTCGGGCGGTTAACCGTTCAAACCCTTCAAACGGTTTTGACCGTTTTTTATTTTTTAATTTTTTTTGTTATAACGGGTCGACCGCTTGGTTCGAACGGTCGGACCATTCGACTCGGTAACCGAACCCCTGACCGGTTCGGTCTCCTGGTCGGTTTTAAAAACCATGGTGACAACTCTCATCGTTGGATTTGCAAAGAACAGACCTACTAGGGGATAAGCAAAGAGATGGTCTTCTTTTTTGTAGATTATCCAAAGTGTTAATCTTCTTGAGACAAACATCCCAGCAAAAGGCATCTAGTTTTGGGGTACCAGTTTACACCAAACCTCAATAGAATGAAAACTTGGGGAGAGGGTGAAGAACACAAAGAATGGAATGACTATCAAAATTAGAAGGGTCGAGACAAATAGTATCAAGAATGTGTAATAGAGTAACCACATTCTCAGATTCACTGTCTCTCAACCCTCTACGAAAACCAAAGTTTCAATTAAGGCTCAAGGGAAGTGAAGAGTGGGCAATGAAAGTAGATACTAGAGTCTTTTTGAATGAAGAGATGGCAAACAAAGAAGGGAAATGTCTTTTAGAGGACAATTTCCAATCCAAGTGTTATCTTCCCGAAACCAAACAGAATCCCTATGCACACATCATACCTTACAAAAGGAAGATAGGAAGAATGATGTGAATTGCCTTTCAAGGTGATGCCAACGTAGCCCTGTGGGATACACCTGCATCCCAACTGTTTTTCAACTTACCATGAATGCTAGCAATTACCTAATGCCAAGGTCTCTTCCACTCTAACAGCCACCTCCACAACAATTTTTCCAAAGGTGCCAAGTTCTTCTTAACCACATTGCCTATGGCTAAGCCCCCTTCTTTCTTACTTCTGCATACGAATACGATCCCCCAATTAACTAGATGCTCTTTCTTCCCTTCTCCTGGTTCTCAAAGGAAATCCCTCATAATTTTCTCTAACTCCCTAGCCTCTCTCTACAGTATTTTGAAGACCAAGAGATAGTAGAGAGGTAAGTTTGATAAGGTTTGTTTTATTAGGATAATTCTACCCTCCCCAATGAAATGTTCTTTCATAAAAGCACTTTTATAAAAGTGTTTTTATAAAAGTAATTTAATAAATGTACTTTCATAAGGGTATATTTTGAAAAATTGATAGAAAATGAAGGACAAAATAGTCACAAATGCATATTTAAGTGCTTATTGGAGAAAGACTAATTGACTACCAAACACCCAATATGAAATAATTGCTTATTTTTTAAAATAAGCACTTGAGAAAGTTGGGTGCCAAATGCAAATAAGTGCGTATTCGAATAAGCACTTATTTTTAACATAAGCACTCCCAAACATGGCCTTAAACCTCTTGAAGTTGGGAAGAAATCTTTAACCACCCTATTTATCAGAATAGAGTAATGACAAGATTGTAAGCAACTATTAACCCAATTGCACCATCTCTCCCCAAAACCACAATTCTTCATCACCTCTAATAGAAAACTTTGGTCCACCAAGTCATAAGGTTTCTCCGTGTCCAACTTACACACAAATCCTTTGCTTCTGGTCCTCTTCATTTCCTCCACGTACTCATTGGCTACTAGAATTTGGTCAACAATCTGTTGAAGGCCCCTTGAGGCTGACTTATAAGAGGTGGGAGAATAGCCTTTAACCTCAAAGACAACACTTTCACCAAAATTTTATATATGCTAGTCACTAAACTGATGGGCCTAAAATCCTTGGGGTGTGTAACATCTGGCTTTTTGGGTATCAAGGCTAGAAAGGTGGCATTAATCCCCTGGCTTATAAAGTGATTATCTGCAAATTGATGGAAATCCTCACACAGGTCAACCTTTAACACTTCCCAACAATCTAGATAGAAAGCCATGGTAAAGCCATTTGACTTTTCTACTTCTTTGTTCTATGTTTAAGATATTTTTGAACTCCTGGTTTCTTAATTTGTTGTGTTTTAACTTTTATTAATTTTACATATATATTTACACCATTGATGCATACATACAAATAGTGAACCTGAAACACTGATCTCAACTGTTGACTTGTGCTGCCAATATTAGACCCTATCTTAACCATGTAATCATTAATCACAGATCCGTATGGACACTTCATCTGGTGTCAAAGATTCAATTCCTGCTTGGATCAAGTTCTCTGTACAAGCTCCTGGTGAAATTCCATACAATGGCATATATTATGATCCTCCAGAAGAGGTAAGATAGCCTCTAGCTGGCTTACCAGAAAAATAGTGAAGCTCTTGTGATTCTATTCTAGTTTACCCTAAATGAACTGCCTTTATTTGATGCTTCTTTTTCTTTTGTTATTTTCCCCCTCATTTTTCTATTGTAAATGTTGTTACAGGAAAAGCATGTATTTCAACATCCTCAGCCTAAAAGACCTAGATCACTGCGAATATATGAGTCACATGTGGGGATGAGTAGTACGGTGTGCATTTCTCCTCTTTGAAATTTATGGGCTATTAACTCTTATATACTAAAAACTTGAATATATTTAAAAGCAATGTTGACCCATTGTTAATGCATATATACCATATATATACTTAATACAATAGAGTTTACCACTTGTACACTAGGAGCCCCATTTTCAAGTTAACTTTGTGTTGCAGGAGCCAGTTATCAACACATATGCCAACTTTAGAGATGAAGTGCTCCCTCGCATTAAAAAGCTTGGATATAATGCTGTTCAGATAATGGCCATTCAAGAACATTCATATTATGCTAGTTTCGGGTATTTCTTTAACATTTTTGTGAAAGATAAAATAATGTTAGTGGAGCATTTAACATTTGAACCATCTTTATGTCATTGCTTCCTTTTTGCCATCTTGCATTATTCCTTTTATTGTTTATTCTTTTGGTTTTGTTCACTTTGTGTCCGATCTCTTTCTACTTGATCCATTTTTCTGGGCCTGTTGTTTTTTTTTTTGATAAATGTTTGCTTGGTCCTGTTGTTAGTCAATCACAGTTGCATTTTTTTAAATGTGTTGCAGGTACCATGTCACCAACTTTTTTGCACCTAGCAGCCGTTGTGGAACTCCAGATGATCTTAAGTCTTTGATAGACAGAGCTCATGAGCTAGGACTGCTTGTGCTTATGGATATTGTTCACAGGTGATAGATTTTCTATGTCAATGTGTATTCTTATGGCAACCTAAGCTATAAGATTTCTTTTGTATTATGAATTCACACTATTGGGAGACATAAATTGATATACTATTCTTTATGATTCTGGGATATAAAAACAGTGATTATCATCACTTATTTTGTTTCTGTCTATCCATCTTCTATTTGTATTGTTAGTAATAAAGTTTTGACTCCACGGGTAGTGTGGATGGTCTTAACAAGTTCTTGCCTCTGATTCTTCCTATAATGTTAGCTTGTGTCAAGAGCTAACTGATATCCATACAGATTTCTTTCCAGCTAGAATCTTTTAATTTCCATCTATTGCACTGTGTTTATGTTCTCTATTAAAGCATATACCAGCCAAATATTAGAGTGGTTACTTATGGGAGAATGGGACTTTCAAATATTACTTATTTGTTAGGATGGACTTTCACTGTCAATGTCATTGATAATAAATTGGCAATTTTTCTAATGTTTTTACAAGATAAAGAGTGTTTCCTTCAATTACAAGTGGACTATTAATCTATGAGTACAAGTTGGCAGTTTGGTGGCATGCCCACGTAGGGGTATAGATACGGGATATTCTTATAGATAATATTTTTTGGCACATTATATTTTGATATGTTAGATGTCATATTACAAACTCTATTTTTGCATTTACGAAAAAATAAAGCTTATGGAGATTCTGTGCTCCTTTTTTTGACTATCCTTTCTTAGCAAGGTTTTGACACTTGATGGTTTGGCTTGTCTCGGACCCCCCCCCCCCCCCCTAATCTTTGGAAGAGATCCTCTCTCTTGGCCTCATGATGGTTTTGGTGCTAGAGGACAGATGTTGTGGGAACTTTTTCCTTTTGTGATTTATTGGGGCCTTGGTAGGAGCAAAACAAGCAAATATTTGATACACTCCTAGCCCTTTATTAGGATGTGTGAATATCACTAGCATTACGATTTTAATTTAATTAGGTTGGAAGGTGGTATAATGTAAAGACTCTACTCTAGGAAATTTCTCCTTAATTCTGTTTTCTAGCGGTCTATCCAAAAAATAGAGAAAAAAAATTCTACATGCATGAAAAAGGAAGCATCAACATGTTAATGTTTTTGTGGGCAAAATTTCTTCTCTTCTGTTTTGATTTGGAAAGTATGTTCAGGGGTATCCAACAAATTATTAATATGACATGCTTCCAGAGGGAGAGGGCAAAGAAAACTGAGAGGGTTGGGGAATATGTCATAGGGGTAGAAGGAAATGAGGTGCTTCTTGGCTGCTAGTTGCTGTTGTGGTATGAGTGGTTCTGCTCTTAGTTTTCTTCTCAGGATTCTCAATGGTTTTACAGGCTTCTGTTTCATTTGGTTGGTTTTTGGTTAAGGTGGCTTGTACAAAGGCCACTGCTTGGTGGTGGTGGTGGTTAAGGTGGTTTGTGATGAGGTGGATGGCTTTTATGGTTCTATCATGGTTTGGGTTTTCTGAATTTTATGCTGGTGGTTTGGGGTGCAGTCGTGCCGAGCTGAGCCAAACTTTTGCATGTCTTGGCTCGATTCAACTAAAATACTACTAAACTCGGGTTCGAGTTCGATTTTGTTAGAGCTAGCCGAATAAGGGTAGATTAGTCATTTTATTTCTRTTAAGTTATGTGYTTATKTGGYAGTTTTAATAGAGACTTCCTGTCCCATACTTAAGTGGGGGCAGTTTAGTCTTTGTACTACTAATTAAAGGCTAATCCATATTAGGGTTGACTGATAGGGTT
>NW_010729078.1:2108066-2129169 GCF_000365185.1 Nelumbo nucifera | reverse complement strand
GAGAGGGAGTGTTAGAGCTAGCTGAATAAGGGTAGATTAGTCATTTTATTTCTGTTAAGTTATGTGCTTATGTGGCAGTTTTAATAGAGACTTCCTGTCCCAYACTTAAGTGGGGGMAGTTTAGTCTTTGTACTACTAATTAGAGGCTAATCCATATTAGGGTCGACTGATAGGGTTTAGGCTATCATGTTTGATTGTTCTCTTCTTCTTCTTCTTCTTCTTCTTCTTCTTCTGGTTCGAACTACTGTAGCTACAGGACAAACAGATTTGAACTCTATTTCTTTATTCGATCTTGGTTTGGTTAAATATTCTATGAGCTCGAGTTTGGCTCGAAAGCTTAAAAATGAGTATATTTTTATATTATATATATTAAATATATAGTATATTCTTATATTATAGAATATAAAAATATATTTTTATAATAACTAACCGAGCCAAACTTTTTATTAGTCAAGCTCGAGTTTGAATTACTAATAGAGATTGCCTTCAGATTTGAACTCGATTAGAATCGAACCTGAGCCGATCCTAATTGAACTCAAGCCTGAAGTATTTCATTAGATTCGATTTGATTGCAGCCCTACTAGTAGTGCTCTCTCTCTCTGTCTATCTCACTATTTTTTTGTTTTTGTTCTGTATCTTTTCTGGGCTAATTGGCCTGGTACATATTGGATATCTGTTTCTTTTTCTCTCATTTAATTTTTATTCTTTTTCGTATGGGAGAGTAGGGATTCTGACGTATTTGAGATACAAGGGAGTTTGCATAGCCAGGGGAGTATTCCAGAAGTGGAACCAATAGAACCATGTTTTCCTGCAAAGAGATGAAAAGGAATAATATCCTGACATGGTGACGAGGTTGAATAAGAAAATGAGATTACCTTTAGAATTCAGTTAACTGTGCAGAGTGGGGCTGATAGTAACTGTAATTGAAATTGACTCTCAAAAGATAAAGCTACCACAAGCTTTTATCATTATTCATATTCAGATGTACCCAATATTACCTCACCCCACAAGCTTTTTTTATCAGCAAAATGAAAATTTATTTAATCAGAATAAAAAGAGTACAACCATGCTGGAAGAACTTCCTACAACCTATTTGTTTTACAATAGTATGTCAATTGCAACTTAGGCCAAAATAATTACTGCCCATAGACCCCTTGGGGTATGCCTGTTTCTTTAAAGGTACTGCCCATCTCTTTAGCTACACAATTAATTTCACTTGGGGTATGCCTCTACAACCAAGCACCTGAAGTATTACAGCTTGTCCAAGTTATGACTAATTGTGAATCCCCATCCACATCCACCTGTTGAAACCCAAGATGCTTTGCTATCCTTGGTCCTTGAAGCAGTGCCATTGACACAGCTCTCTAAGAATCCCCAAGTCCAGTCAGACCTAAGTACATTGCCACAATCTTACCTCCCATACCCCCAACAGCCACTGGGCCTGGATTACCCAAGGAGTTTCTGTCAACATTCAGATTAATCTTGTTATTTTCTGGAGGTTTCCATTCCATTATCACTTTGTCCTTAACTGTAGAGGAATTTGCCACTTGAAATTAACTTACAATTTCAAGTGAAGATTTAAAATCTGGGGAAGAGGGTTGCACTGCTGACTGTGAACTGAGAAGTCGTTGATGGGGATCAAGTATATGAATTACTGGACCAATTTTAGGTGAGAACTTATGATTCCTAGATACCTGTACAAGGATGCTCCATTGTGTTGGATTTAGACACCTGATCCATCAAGTGTCCTTGCTGTATCTGGGTGGCAGGTGTGAATTCTTTTTTGATTTGGACATGCATAGTTTGTCTGATCAACTCACGGATTCAGGTGGTTAGAAGGTTAAACTTCATGCCCACCAGAAGTTGGGTTACAAGTAACTAACAGAGTAAGGCATCCAGAAAGGAGCGATCTCTCTGTTATATGCAGTTGCAGTCAATGAGATCAAAGACGATAAGAGGATGAAAGCAGTGAAAGATCTATTGGTTTGCTGTCATTGATTTAAGGGTGATAGATCAGCTTTATACACGTTCATCTTCTGCAAAACCTCAAATCTGGATAGTTTAATCTGCAATGAAGATGGAGATTTACTGCTTCAAAGTATCCAAGAAGGTATGTTGTGAATCTAGTGGAAAATCCAGAGAATAGTTGCTGCTTTTCTTCTAGTATCCGAGTACTACTGGATATTAACAATGAGAAAAATGAATCACATGTTTCTCCAACACTGATTTTAAGAGGAGAAAAAGAAAAACTGTAGGGAAGAACAGAAATTAAGTGCAATTCTCATTCCATTTTTCTGTTCCGAACAAATTGACATGTATTTATAGAACTCCTCAAAGCTCTGACTAAAATAAAATTTTGGTATAATTACTAAAACTGCAGCCAACTGCTAAGTAGGATCTTATGAACTCCTAAAAATAGAAACTGAGGAAAATAGAAATACAGCAAAATAGAAACTAGTGGCTTGGACCAGGTTGAGTCCAACAAGGGTAGTCCAGTTAGGACAACATAGTTTAAAAGAATTTTTCAGTGGGGCCATCTTGGTCCTTAGAGGGTGCTGGATCAGCCCATCTGCCTGTGTATTTGCATATATGTTGTTGCTGGCAAGGAAACCAACACCAATGATGAGAAAGCACTTCTTAAGTAAAAAAGATACAATGGCAGTAAACATGAATAGAATACTTTTACCCACTTTTGCTTTACAGAGGCCATGGAAGCTTCTGATATTGCACTTGTTGAACAAGCATTAAATCTTTGCTCAGAGAGAGTGGTACAATGCAACTAGAAGGTGGGCCTTTATTGTTACAATTTTTTTGATAAATTTTATTGTTACATTTTTTTAATATTAGGCAAACTACAACGTATTTAAATAAGCAGGAAAATCCAAAATAGTACATACAACACCACTAACATTTACCATCCATTCTGGAGCAGTGTCAACACAATAAAACCTGGTCTTGTAATTGACTATATGAACTATTTTATGTTGTCGCTTTAATTTTTTAGGTTTATGTATGGGGGTTTTGTTTCAGTTTCTGTCTTTTTCTGGGAGATGTTACAAGTGGAGGGGGCTAGAAGAGCTAGGGGTAGACTAAAAAGGACATGGGTA
The DNA here is from genome assembly GCF_000365185.1 of Nelumbo nucifera. Next base: position 2,126,062 of record NW_010729078.1, on the reverse strand, counting down.
GAACCATAGAAGTAGTAAGTAGTAAGAAGTGATTTAAGCACTAATAGTTTGACAGTGGATATGGTTTTAAATAGATGATGACGATTTATGATTATGGGACAAGGCATGGATGATGATGATTCCTAGTTTATGATTCTACTTTCTTTTTCTTAATTTCCGGTGTATTGACAGTTCTCTTAAAATCGACTTACCAGTAAATCTACACGAGATTATTGCTTTTCAGTTTCTTCAATTTGAAGGTTTCATTTGGTAGTCAGGTGTGCTTGGGTAGTGGTGTCTTGTGGTTCCTTGTATTGATGGTATTCAGCAGATTATTGTGGTCCCTTTAGTGTGTCTTGTTTATTTGGATCTTTGGTCGGTGCATTTCTGCTCATGGCTTTTCATTTGGAAATTTTCTACTATTGATGTTGGTGTTGCTTTAATTCTTAGGGAAGCAGAGCTTTGAATTTTCCTTTTAGGTCTTCCTCTTGTGCATGTTTCTTTTCCTTTCGGCTCTTGTCATCCATTGGCTTAGTATTCTATTGTGTATATGCCTTTATGAAAGCCCAAGTTTGGAGATCTTTCTTTAGTTTCATAAGAAGGGCATATTATTGTGATTTTCTATATAGGTTTCAGAAATATTATGTTATAAAATCTGACTATTTCATATTCTTCTCACTTGTGGTGTTTTTGTATTGATTTGAATTTCTCATAATCTGATTTATGACTGCAAATATATATTGTACTCAGCCATGCATCAAACAATGTGTTGGATGGGCTGAACATGTTTGATGGCACCGACGGTCAGTACTTCCACTCTGGATCCCGTGGATATCATTGGATGTGGGATTCTCGCCTTTTCAACTATGGACACTGGGAAGTATGTTCTTTGTGTTAACCTTTTTTTTTTGTGATGAATGAAGATTTCTTTGTGTTAACCTTTTAGTTATTATATTTTCTCATGAATGTTATTAATTCTTTTCTGGTGTTGATTTCTATGGTCAAAATGAACTAATTCATTCCTCGTATGATTCTTTTAGGTTCTAAGATTTCTTCTTTCAAATGCAAGATGGTGGCTGGAAGAGTACAAATTTGATGGTTTCAGATTTGATGGTGTTACTTCAATGATGTACACTCATCATGGGTTGCAGGTGAATATTGGAGATCGACTTCTTTGGTTGGCATGCTTATGTGCTCTTGGCTCATTCTAAAGGAAGTGACTCCTTGAGTAGTTGGTGATGAAATAATTCGATGATTTTTTACATCATAAATAGTGCATGGAATATTATTTCTGATGTTTAGGACATGATTATGGGTAGAAATATGCCACAAATACAAACTTGCTTCTTTCATTGATCATCATTTGCAGTTGGTATATGGTTTTTGTTTTAGGTAAAGGAGCATTTTGTTGGATATTCCTTTGCAATAGTATTCCTACTTAGTGAATTTTCTTATCTATAAATTGCTAATCTATTGCAATGACATGGTGTGTTGTGATTGCTCTTTGAAAACTACAATTATAAAACGTATCAATTGATATGCTTGTCTTTGAAAACTAAGAATCTTTACTCTTGTTAAGATAACACTACAAGAGTGCACCATCTTTACCAAGATTATTTCAATTTGCAATAGAGAAATCAGAGTACTATGCTAGTATAAGAAATCTCAGGACTGAACCCAACATCTCTCATCCCTTAACCTTATATGTTAAAATTAAGCAACAACAGAGGGAACAACTTGATGTGACCCAGTTCTTGGTGGGTTTAAAGTTAGAGTATGAGTCGGTTAGAGCAAAGATATTGGGTGGTTTTTTTCTCCCCATTCTTGAGGAGGTGTTTGCTCGACTCTGTAGGACTTCTCTTGGACCTACAAAAAGCACAACTACTTCTGATAGGTGAGCATTTGTTGTAGTAAGAGGGGGAGGTCATGGAGTTTGAAGAGGACATGGTGGTCCTATGTTTAGCCATGGTGGTGGAGGTAGTGGAGGTCAGGATTCAAGGGGAGGTCGTGGTAGAGGATGAGGCAATGGTCCTAGGAAGTGCACTTACTTTGGAATGGAGTGACATACTGTTAACTTCTCTTATGATCTACATGATCCACTTTCTACATGGGCCAACCATGCTGTGATTGGCTAGAAAACATCTTGTTCTAATGGATCCTGAGGTACTCGAAAGGCCCAAATTGGCAGGACATTTACTAGTCAGTGGAGGGGTGGTTTTAATTGGGGTGAAGTGGTGAACTTTATTGAAAGTCTTGATATTGATAAGGTCTCTGTTACTGATAAAAAAGTTTGACTTGCATGCTGTTTAGAATATATTTCTGATAATTTTACACTTGAATGTCTTGATACACTTTGTATGTTGTATTATCAAAATTTTCAAATGGTTCTTCATTTGGTTCAGATAAAGAATTTTCCTCATTAGACCTTATTAATATAGAAGTTTCCAAATGTCAAGCAAGCTAAATATCCACTGGGTAGCTCTTGTATGCTGGGAAATGGCAATTTGCTATCAATATGGAAAGTTGTTTTGTTTGTACTGAAGRGGCCATCACCTAAGTTTTTTTTTTTTCAAGTTCATACTTATCTTGTTCTTAACAAGTAAATCTGGAGTATTTTCTCATTTTCAATTTTCAGATCTTGCTTTTCTTTTTTGTCCTCTCTCTAGATGTCAGTTGTGTTATTATGCTTTCTCCTCATTTTCATGTTTACCATTTCTACTTTACACTGCTGGCAGGTAGCATTCACAGGAAACTATAATGAGTACTTTGGCTATGCAACTGATGTAGATGCTATTGTTTATCTGATGCTAGTAAATGATCTTATTCATGGACTCTTCCCTGAGGCAGTTACCATAGGTGAAGATGTAAGTGAAGTTCTTTTTCTCCATGAAGAACCTATGCCATATCTTCACTAGAATACATGGGTTACCGGCGTGAAGATATGCTTCCATTAATAAAGAGCATATCAACCGAATGTTTTTTTTGTGGTTGTGTATGGAGACACTTCATTTCTTCATTCTGTTTACTATGGTTCATTGTGTATCATCTTAGGTTCTGAATATATGAGCTTAGATAGCAGTTATATCCATTGGGTTTGATGAATTTGAAATATTAATCACCACCCAGGTAACAAGGTGACAAAATACTCTTGAGCCCAAACTGTCAACAAAGCTACCCAAAAAAAATAACAATTTGGGATCCTACTTAAAAAAATCAAAATCAAAATATGTTTACATTTCTCTCCTTTTTTTCATTTCTTCTTTTTTTTTGCTCATCACCTTCAATCTCCTTACTCTTAAAAATTCTTCTCTTCTTTCCAATCTGTGCAAAGGAAGTTCCTCATTTTCTTTTCAATGCTTGCTGCCATACTAGAAGGAAGAAGGAAGTTCGTTATTTTCTTACCCCCTTTTGACAGGTATTTTTCTGAGGCTACTTCAAACCATGTTAATGTTGCCATTAAGATCTCTACCTGATGCTGAGAAGCATTGCAGAAAAAATCAAGTATCATCCACATATTGTAACAAGGACATTTCCACCCTCTCCTCCCCCACCACAAAACCTTCCACCAAACCTCTCATTACTGCTTTCTTTGCCATCTTGTTCAAAGCTTCCATAACACAGCTAAACAAGAATGGTGAGAGGGGGTCCCCTTGGCTAATTCCTCTGAAGCTTTTGATGCTTCCAACTTCCACCCCATTCACTATTACTGAGAGAGAGAAGTGGAGATGCACACCTTTATTCAGTTTTTCCATTTAGAGATAAAGTTTATTTTCCTCAAAATATAATCAAGAATTGCCAATTCACATGACCATATGCCTTCTCTAAGTCAATCTCACACAACAACCCATTCCTTCTACTTTTTAGCCTAGCATCAATCATCTCATTTGCCTCCAGCACCGCATCAACCATCACATCAGTCTACCATCTACAAAAGCCCCTTGATTGTCTGAGTTTATCTCTCCTAATACAGGCTTTACCCTTTTAGATAACACTTTTGCTATAATTTTATAAACACTCCTGATGAGGCTAATAGGCCTGAGGTCTTTTAGTTCCACAGMTCCTTTCTTTTTTTTTTTTTTTCTTTTGGAATCAGTTTAATGAATGTAAAGTTCAAGATTCTTTCTACAGGCACAGATGTATGGAATCACTTGAAAACCTTTAGTAGGTTCCCCTTAATAAGTTCCCAACAATGATACTGACACCCTCTCCTCTTCCTCTGCCCTATCCACCTCCTCAATGATATCTGGACATCTTTTCTTTACCTCTACACCCTTTAACACCTCTCTTCTTCACACCTTAATTTTCTCTTCCAGGGCTTTCAGTTTCTTATCCATGATATGACTGGCTGACCCTTTAAAACTCATTTCATTCCACCAATTCTTACCTATGATATGACTGGCTGACTCTTTAAAAACACATTTTACTAGTCCTATACTCCTACTGAAACTAACTTGATGTAAAGAAACCGGAAGTTACTAAAAATTGTAAATCACAATTTTACTATAAACAGTAATTATGGAAATTGCTATAAATATAAGTCCAAAAGATACCATAAATAGTAATGTTGATATACTAATAGTAAATTTATAGAATACTTAAAACCTTATAATTAAGACACCTACCATTAGAAAATAAATTCAAAAAACTCAAAAGCACTAATACCCATGACACATTCTGAAAATTGCGTAGGATTTGGAAAACTATATTTCTTACTGGATTCTTTCCTTGCTTACATATCTACATCATGAGTTCATGACCTTAAAGATTCAATAGCTAACATTCACAACATTTTTTTTTTCTTTTTTTATGGTTAACTGGTAACTTTATTAAATGAGAAAAGGAATGTTATATGTTCAGATATAGCAATCTATAGAATCCATGTGTTCCCTAATCCCTACTACCATTCAAAATACAATCATCTGTTCTACATGCTAATCTGTTGGACCTCCATTTGTAACCCCACCAGAACATATATGACCCGCTCACTTCTTGTTTAGATAACTCAGTAATAACATTACAAGTTATCACTATGTTACAACTGCAAATTTTCCTTATTGACCATTTTTATGTGCATTTTCTGAATCTAGTTAAATATTTTCTGCTTATAGGTCAGTGGAATGCCAACATTCTGCATTCCTATTCAAGATGGTGGTGTCGGATTTGATTATCGCCTACATATGGCCATTGCTGATAAGTGGATTGAGATTTTCAAGTAAGTCTGAGCTGAAATTCCCAAATTCAATGCCTTCATTGGTTTTTGCATATCTCCTTTTTTATTTCTTTTGAAGGGCTACACAATGGGGGGTAGCCCATCCCCCAACCCAGGTGCAGGCGGGTTTCAATCCCAAGTCTCCACTACGACCAGCAGGAGACCTTACCAACCAGCTGATTGGCACCTTGCATTTTTTGCATATCTCTTTTCAAGAAGATATCCGGTTTCCATTTCTTTAGGAATGTGAAGACAATCCATCTATCTCAAATATTTCAAATTCAGAACTAGAGGACAAGAAGATGCCTTAAAGATTTATGTTTGGGATATTCTGTACTCCATACATAATATACTTTGTAATTGGTGATCTAGATTCTTTTATCTGTAAAAATAATTACATCTGACACACTCAAGATGTAAACATCCATTTCATCCATGATTACATAACAAGTTAATTACTCGTAGACTACCAGTTCCATGCAATAGAAAAAGGTTTGCATGTTTTGCATTGAACCAACAGCAACCATGCTAAACTTCCAACTGTGTTTTTTTAACTGCCTCAAGAGCTTCAATCATTGCCATACTATTTCCCCCCTGATGTCCACCATGCCTTTCTCATTCTTTTTTATCAGAAACGAGTTTGGATCTTCTACCCACAAGATGCTATGATCTATAGCCTCATATCTCAAACATGATTGCTGTCTCAAAAGTATAATCCCATCAATGACAACATAGAAGTATGGAACATGTTTGAGATGTGCTGCTGTAGATCATATTGGAAGCTGTGTGGGTAGTGCCTTTTGGGTAGCAGATCCAAACTCTTCAGAAACTGGTCATCATCATCATCATCATCATCATATAAGCATTGTCCCAACTATATGGAGTCAGCTACATGAATCCTGCTTTGTCATTCTGTTCTGTTCAGTACCATATCCATTGTCAAATTATGGGCATTTAAATCATTTCTTACCACTTCCACCCAAGTCCTTTTTGGTCTGCCCCTACCTCTCTAGCCCCTCCAATTTCTAACAGTTAACTTCTTCTATGCATGCTGAAGATAGTCTTCTATGCATGTGACCAAACCACTTCATTCTACTTTTTCTCATTTTATCACCTATTGGAGCTACTCCTAGGTTCCTTAGTAAGAAACTGGTCACTTATTTTAATTAGAGGAAATAATAGTGTATGCGCACAGTGTACCATGCATCCCATAAGGGCTAGTAATGCTACTCCCACCCTCTTCATTTAAAACTTTTATTTATGGTGTCTTCTTTGTTGGGAAATCACCTTCCAATTTGCTTTCAGTTTGCTCCTTGTCTTGCTAACCTGCCACCAAACCATTTGCTGATCTATGTGCCATTTGAAAGTTGCACTCATCTCCTCTGCCAACCTTTTTTATATCCCTATTATGTTCTATACGCCCAAGGGCCTGCACCATTTTGGTTGCACCATCCCACCACCACTATATTTGTGTAGTATAAAGATTTTCCCAGTCTCAACCCTTGCACCACAGGTCCACAACCATCAATTTGACCTTTATGGTTACCCACTCCAATAGGGCCTGAAAATATTGTTAAGGCATTGCTTTGCACTACCTTTTCCAGGTAAAACTGRATTGCCCAAACTATATCCATCAAAAATTTTCTTGATCAAGTTTGCTGTTGGAGCCTTGGAGGAGTCCAAGTTCTAATAATGATCATTCTAGCTGATGAGGAATCTTCCACAATTTTCCAATGCTGAATAATTCCATCAGTAGATATTAGAGAGGCTGAAACACTTCCAATGTTTTCACCCGGAGAACAACCTTAACAGCAATGCTTTCAAGAAGAGCTCCCTTGGTTTCATTTGTGTCCTTAAGAGATTCTATTGTTGAGTACCAACAGAATTCTGTTTGCATGTAATAGAAGTAAGATATTTCAATTGTTATTTATCAGAAACCAGTTCCATGTAAGATTTTTCATTAAAATGTGAAATATGAAGTTCTCATGAAGTTATTGTGCTTAGAAGTAAAACTGGATATATTATTCGGTGTCTTTGTAGCTTTCTTTTTCCTGACAGTAGAGTTTAGTATCTCAGGGTATCTATAAAGGGGGTGAGGTCCACACAGTTATTTTATCAATCATGTCCTGCTTTAGAGTCAATTCTCCTATCTTTTAAGGGGATTTTGCTTGCTTTTTTTCATCCTCTGTAATATTTGGGTCTGCAAAAGAATTGAATGAGTTGAAGCATGAAGGAGAAGGAACATTTTATGTTTTTAATTGGTAACAGAAGTTTTATTGCTATTTAAGAAGGAATATAGTATTTACAAGTTAATGTCCCCTCACATATATGCCAGTGTTACCACCTATCCCTTATAAGCATACAATTACAACTGACAATTGTTCCCTACGAACTCGTTGTCTACCCTTAGCATTTTCTGATCGTTTCCATTGAAACGCTAATTCAGCTTGCTTGTCAACCATTTGATTTCCTTTATAAATTGTCTATGCTGCCACATAGCCTGACTGTTGGTCCTTAACCATCTGACCATTACTTTAGATTTATGGTATAATATGGGATAAGATTGATTTTAATTTTTCTATTATTCCTGCTTGTGCTTTGGAGGAAGCTCCAATGGAAGCTCATTTCTTCATGTGGTATGCAAGGAGTCTGGGACGTTCTTCTTGTATCAAAGTACCTTACTCTCGGTTGTTGTTTTTGTTGATTTAAAGATCACTCCTACAAGGTGCTAGGTTGAAAGCCTTAGGGGATGTAGTCGTCCAGTTTGTGGCTCTATTCAGCACTTTTTGTTATCTGGTTGGCCCTCATGTTGTAGAGTTCCCTCGTGATATACCATCTAGGTTCTCATGGATGGTCTTGGTCTCTAATCTTGGGACTTATTCTAATCCCGTAGAGTCTTAGGTGGATAAGAACTCCCTTGAAGATGGGTGGCTGATATTTCCTGATGTGGTTATTTTAGAGCTTCTTGTTTAGCTTAGATGCTTTTGCAAGTTGAGTTACTGCATCAAAACAATGTAGTCTTCGTGTTGCAATTTGTTTACTTATTGCCCATCTTGATAATCCATACAGGAGAAGGGATGAAGATTGGGAAATGGGAGATATTGTTCATACACTTACCAACAGAAGGTGGTTGGAAAAATGTGTTGTCTATGCTGAGAGTCATGACCAAGCACTGGTTGGTGACAAAACTATTGCATTCTGGTTAATGGACAAGGTAATTTTGGGTTAACATTATGGTCATATCACTTTTCCTTTTACAGTTTATTGTTCACATGGATATATAAAGAGAAGTATCCATGTAGGCTAAAAGAAGTGCCAAAAGTATCTATGCAGGCTAAAAAGAAGCCAGACTAGAATACTATACTTTTAAGCGCTTATGTACAAAGTTAACTTTGATCTTGAAACCAATGGCCAAACTGACTCAATGATTTAAAAGGTGTGCCTAGCCCCAGGTGCAATGCCTTTGAAAAGGCAAGCGCCTGGTGTGCTTAGTGCACCTTGTGCTTCAGCCCAGGTGTGACGCCTCAGCCCATCTTTGTGCTTTTCCTAGTATAGTGGCTGGGCCAAGGGCTCTTCCCCCCGACCCCCAACTGCTCACTTTCTAGGGCAGAGTAGAATCCCGTTTTTGCTAGTGTTCTCTCATCCTTCTTAATATAATATATTTTCAAAAAATAAAAAAACAATTAAAATTACAAAACTAATATTTTTATATACAAATTAAAAATTTAAGACCTTGGCATGGGCTTGTTTGGGTTTGCCTCAAGGGGCTTGGTATAGAGGTGGCTCGTAGAATTAATAATGCACAATGTTTAACATCAAATTAACTACTTGAAGTAATGCAATTAGGAAAAAACAAAGATATTGAAAGTTTCGCATGGTTGAATTGTAAGTTTCTTAAAAATGTATTATATGTAATGTTTGATTTCATTTCTACATTTTTACTTTGAATATGTTTATATGCTGTGTTTATGTATTTTAATTTGAACCAATAGGTTTTTTAAAATATTTGATTTCTTTTAAAATTTAAGTATGTATTTTTAATTAATATATTTTTTCAATATTTTATTTTATTTTTTGCATTGTTATTTTATTTTTTAATTTTGTGCCTTGCTTCAAAAAGGTGTGCACCTCACATTGCATCTCAGGTGCAAAAACCCCCTTGTGTAACTTCTCTACAACCATTAACATTTTGTATTTTTGTTATACTTAACAATTCTAGAAACAATTTGTTGGTATATCTAGATGAGTTTTATATATAATTATCTTTGTTATAATTCTTCTTTTTCTCTTCTTTTGCTTTCTCAGGACATGTATGATTTCATGGCTCTTGACAAACCATCTACTCCTGTCATAGATCGTGGAATAGCATTGCACAAAATGATTAGGCTAGTCACAATGGGGTTAGGTGGAGAAGGATACCTAAATTTCATGGGAAATGAATTTGGGCATCCAGGTAAGAGTATGCAGATTAATTGAATTTATACTTCTAGTTTCTTAACTTCGAGTTGAATTGCTTCTGGGTTTAAATAGTTACTGATCAATCTGTTGTTTTTTGTTGGCTATTCTTCTTTCCACAGAGTGGATAGATTTCCCAAGGGGTGATCAACATCTTCCTAACGGAAAATTAATCCTTGGAAATAATTACAGCTTTGATAAATGCCGACGAAGGTTTGATCTAGTAAGTATAAAACCATAGCTTATGAATATGGTGTTAAATTTGGACTATTACATTGTTTAGAGTGCTAAATGAATAGATCACCTTTCATTTTACTTCTGGGTTACTTGTAATTAATACTGTCTCTAGATTTTTTATTTTGTCTCCTGCTTCAGTAGGGAACAGCTTAAACAAAGAAAAGTATGGTCTGGTGACTTTGGGCCTGATACACTTATTTGCCACTAGGTCTAGGAATGGACCAGGCAAGGGTGCCACTATACCCTGTCACTCTGCTGTTGCAGTGTTGTCAGCCCCTCGACTATCCAAAAGATTCATAACTTGATAAGGCCATTACCAAATGTTGGTTCCAGCCATTTAGGGTCTTGGGATGGATGGACTGGATACAGACCTAATCTTTGGCCTTTTTTGCTCAAAGTGAATTGTTCCCTTTTTCTCTTCTTTTTTTATTCTTTTTTTTTTTTTGAGAAAGATTTAAGTGTATCCCTTCAGAAAATAAAGGGATTAAATACAGATTATACCAAAAGAGAACTTGTGTCAAAAAAGAGTCCCTATGCTTCCCCCTGAATAGCTTGTATACACCAAGGATCAAAATATTGGTATCAGGTATCGTTTGACAGCTCAGATACGGATATAGGTGCGGATATGCTTTGAAACACATGGATATGGACAAAAGATATGAAAATGCATAGATAGGCTAGGGAAATGCATACAAATCACATAAATACACTAAATCTAAAGCTGAATTATCGATGAATAAGGTATAAACACATGAAAAATGCACACTTTAATAGGTTATATGAAGATAAACATTACAATCAACAATTTTGGGACTCTAGAACATGTACACATCATACAATAATTATCACTCTATTTTAATTTTTATAATTATAATTTTCAATTTTTATTAAAATTTTAGAAAATTTTATTTATTTAGTATTTTTATATAAACAATAACTCTATTTTTCAAGTAATAAGTATGTTTTCATTTTTAACATATAATTTATATGTAAAATAAAACATGTAAATAATTTAAGGAAGATAACATGAATTATTTTTATAATTTTCAGTTTTTATTAAATTTTTTGGGAAAATTAAATCTTAAATTGTTTATTTATTTCAGTTTTTATATTTATAGTTCTATTTCACTTTTTATAATTATAATTATCAATTTTTGTTAAAGTTCAAAAACAATCCAAAAGTGGTCAGTATGCGTATCAGATTGTATCCACCTATACGGTGGAATATGGCCCGATACAGAGGCATATCGTGATGATACGCACAACTCATGGGATACATACCCAGTCATCGCATATCCCATATCCATGGCTATGGATATGAATACGATATGCCTTCTATCGGGGGTATCGCATCAATACTTTAAACCTTGGTGTACACTAACCTAAGAGATCAGCTTGGCTTTTAATCTACAGCCCTTTCTCTACCTAAGTATTTGAATATGGAAAGAAAACCAAACTGGCTGCTGGGATCTTCTTATAGAGAAATCTGGAGGAAAACACCTTCAACTTCTACTTTCAAATTCTTGTGTCTGCCTGAGATGGTCGGTTTGCCACATTACTCCATTTATGCAGCAGCTCAGTCTTAGGAGCCATTTCCCAGTCATTCAGGTTCCTTCTGATCAAAGGTCTCTACTCACCTCTTCCATTACTTATCTCATAGTTACCAGGTTACCGGTTCTGTTTCACCCTTGAACCGCCTTTTTGAAGAAGAAAAAAACATTGGAATGGCCATGGAACTTCTGACCCGGATGGTCAAACCGCTGAACCATTCAACCCGGGCAACTGTTTCTGGTTTAATTTCATAATATGAAACTGAAATGAATTTTTAAAATTAAAATAAAAGAAAGAGAAAAGGGTTGACTGGTTGGTGGGGGAGAAAAAAATAGAGAGAGACTAGTTGGGGGGGTGAAGAGAGAGAGAAGAGAAATCTGAGAGAGATAGGAGGTAACCATTTTTCCTTATTTTCTTTCTCAGCTGTCGTTCTCACCCTCTCTTTTCTAATCTTCTCTAATAAGATATAAAGAAAGCAAACCATTACAAAATGCATATTATGTTTAACAAAACCGTTTGAACCATTCAACCTGGATGGTTGAACTGCTAACCCAGAAATTGAAAGGAAAAGCGGCTCTGTTTCCAAGTCAATCTTTAAAACATTGATTTTAGGAGCTAAATCCTCCAGATCTGAGGACATCAAAAACCTATACAACATTTCTAGGCAAGGATTCTCCTAATTGTTTGTCCACATGAATCTATATACCAGTAGAAGCAAGTCCACCAATTCCTATTTTCTAACAAAGTTTGCAAACTACTGCATTCTCTTTATTTCTTTGAGTCTCCTTGTTCTTTTAATAACCAAAAAGAATAAAACTAAAATCATCACTGAGCACCTAGGGGCATCTCCATCTTCCCATGTCCCTTAAGTTGTCTAGTCATTCCACATCAATTGTTTGAGGTTATCAGTATTAGGGCCAAACATTGACGCTAGCATCCATTCATTCTCCTCTCAGTTTCACATGTATAGAAATAAAGAATGTCTTACTTTTTTTTCTTCACTATAATTTTGTTGGTATCCCAAATGTTCACAATGCCACATGTTGCCCCATCAACCAATAAAGCTACTCAATCACATGGTCTACCGCCCGAAATACTCCTAATAATCGCCTCCAATTTGCCTTCTACTTCCCTATAGACATAAGATGTCAAGTCAGTTCTGTTTCAATTAACCAATATGAAAAACCGGTGATTAACCAAACCAACCGGTATATATTTATAATTTATAATATGTTATTTATTATTTATTATTTATAATATAATATATGTATTTCCAATATTTATATATTTGTTTTTAATATATTATTTTTTTGAGAAGAAGTAAATATCAAAAAACCAAGAAACCGAAGGATCAAATTGGTGGAAAACCGAACCAGCTAACCAATTGGTAAGTTTGGTTTCGGTTCATGGCTTTCCAAAAACCAATGGTATTGGTTCAATTTGGAAAATAAGCCCACGGTTTAGCTACCAAACTGTGAGCACCCCTGCTCAAAACAACCCAAGGCACATGTTGGAGATGTTGATGCCTTTGAGCACATACCTCAAATGCCTTTTGCATGAGATGTACACCTCATGTGTCTCGTGCACACTTCATACAAAAGTAAAGAAAGAAAAGAAAAGCTTCACCCTTCAGACACCCCCTAACACTTTATTGATGCAGCCCAATTTGGATTTTTGATCTAGGGGATCCTGCTCCACTCTAGCTCACTCACCTTCAATTAATAGGACCCACTTTCAGCTAGCGTTATTGCATCCTCATAATTCTTAATAAAAAGGCATCTTTCATCAAAAGGAAACAAGAAAAACAAGCACTCCTGTGGAGGCTTATACTTCCTTGTGCTCGAGAGGTGTATGCCTCTTGTGTTTTGAACTATGCCTTACACCTCTAGGTAGTGGAACACATCGTGTCATGCCTCCTTATTTTAAAACATTGTTGTAAATCTTCCATCCCTCCACAGGTATGATTGCAAGTGTTCCACTCCATAGACTACCTCTGCTTCCTCCCCACCCCTCTCGAGATGCCAGCATGATGCTTAGGTCTTCTCATCTGGAACCTGTTTATCAGACCCTTCTTCTATTAAGACAACATCAATCGGATCAACATGTGGATGCATCTCATGCTTTTCTCTTCCATCATCCTCTCGACATACTCCCGATTGGTCCATCCCCTTTCCTGATTCATTGCATTTTGTTTTTCTGCTTTGCTCTCTTGCCTTTAAAAATCACCCAATCTATGAATCCTTTGAACCTAGCAATAGTATCTGTATTTCAGGTACACCATAGCCCTTTTCTCCCCACTGATTTTCAGTACCAAGTTATTGCTACCCTTAATCTCCTCAAGAAAGAATGACCTGGACTCAATTCTACAGTTGGTCTTCCATTTGGTTGCTCTCATTAACTCCTGCTTCTCCATTTGATCACCTATTTTATAAGATCCACCCATGTAGCACATGTTTAGAGACTATCACCTCCATCAAAAGCCTACATTTCTTAAAGAGAAACAAAAGGAATAACTCCTACAAGGTTAAAACCAAGCAATCCCAATAGTTCTCACGGAACTAAAAGACAAGAGGAAGAAATTCTATTCAACAACAAAGGAATTGTCATTATATACCTTTTCTCTCGCTGAAAATTCAAATAAGTTTTCTGTTTGCAGATTTTGAATAGTTTGTTACCTATTAGGCTTTTTTCTGATGAAATTTGAAGTTGTGAAAGTTCTATAAGAAAGTTGCAGTTTTTTTAACCCTTTAGTGGAAATGACTTATAAAGATTTGCTTCCACCCCATTACATAGTCATCTTTCTGTTATTAACTATTTGATTTGGTCTGCCTATCATTATATTACATCTAGTCTGATTGTTAATATGATCAATATTACCAGGGAGATGCAAATTATCTAAGATATCGTGGCATGCAAGAGTTTGATCGGGCGATGCAGCACTTGGAGGAGGCCTATGGTGTATGTATTACTTATAAGGCTTCTTAATTATCTTAGAATGCAGTGATATATTAGACTTAGACGTAACAACGTTCATGAAGATCATCGACATCATTAGAGTATTTGACATTGAAATACCTAAGAGTGTCTACATGCTTTTCATCCATTATATGGGCAAGTTTTATCAAATCTAATGTATACTTTCATTAATTTGTAAAATGTCCATGGAGTTAAGTGTACTCCTCCAACCTATAAGTCAATAGCGCAAGATATTTTGTTTTAAAAGATAAGTGAAGAAGAGATTTAAGCTGTTGAATAGTCCCTTCATCATCACCTGTTATAAGAATATCATCTACATAGAGGAGAGGGAGAGTCAATCTTCGCTTATGGTGATGTGAGAACAAGAAGTCAAAACTCAAAACAACTCTATGCATGGCTAGTTTCTGTAACAGTCTACCTAAAATGCCCAAACCAAGTTTGAGGAGCTTGTTTTAAGTAGTAGAGGGATTTCTTCAAATTGCAAAACATTGACTTGTCATTAACATAGCTAGGAGGAGGTTTCATGTAGGCGATCTCTTCCAAATGGGAATGCAAAAATGCATTTTTAGCATCCATATGTGAGATAGTCCAGTGTTGGTAGAAATAACTTAAACAKTCCCCACAACAGTCACTTTTTGCAGTGGAGCAAATGTCTCCTCATATACTTGAGCAACCAGACAACCCTTATATTTTTCAATAGTACCATCTGAAACTTCACTATGAAAGCCCATTTTCTACCAATAATAGATGCATTTTGAGGAAGAGGAACAAAGTCCTGAGTGTCATTGTCAATCAAGATTGAACTTCAGTTGCCATGGTCTCCTTCTAGCACAGTGTAGCAGCAGCTTGGTGGTATATGGTGGGGATATTTGTAAAAAGAATTATGGGTGAAGGAAACCCATGATAGCCAAGTGGACCAGAAATGCAAGTTGAGTTACAAATAAGAAACAAAAGAATCTGATTTAGGCAGGTTAGGTGCACTTACCATCAACTCAATTGATGAAGAAAAACCGCCCACAGGGGGTGAAGGAGAGGCTGTAGGCTGCTAAAGATACTGTTACCACTGATAAACCCAAAGTGGCTTTTTAGGATGTATGAGACAGAACTTCCTCCATGGTAATAGGAGAAGTAAAGAAATCAAAATTGTTGTTGATTTTAGTTTTATTTCTACTGTTAGAGTGCTGTCAGCCTAGGGTGCTGTCAGCATGTTCTTTTCTCTTGATTAAGTTTTATTTTTAGGGTGTCCAGCCAGGGACATATTTGTAATTACATCATCTTTTATTTTTCAGCATGTTATTATAAATGTGAAATTGGGTGCCGCCAGCCCAATCTTCTGACTCCCACATACTTTTCTTCCCTTTCTCTTCTCTCCTCTCTCTCTTCTAGAAAGAAGACATTGTATCAGAGCACAACTATGGGCAATAGGAGTCGTCTCTTCTCTGAGTCATATCCATTCAACTCAGTTCTCTGATTTCATGGACAGTGAAGGCAAGAAACCCTAATCGGACTGATCAGAACCACTTCTTGTTGCTTCTTCTGGGTTCTTCCTTGGTTTTAGCACCAAGGTAACCCTAGTAGGAGGAGACCAATGCTGTGAAGCTTCTTCTTTTCTTTTGACTGATGCTGTGAAGGCTTAGTCATGGATTTGCACCTTCATACAGGTGCTGTACAGGGGTATGTGATCCCCTGTCACAGGTATGTGTTGTGATTGGTTGGTGTGTGAAGTGTGTAGTCCAATGGTGGCTGAATTTTAAAATTTCAGGACTGTTTCTGGATTATTTATTTGCTGCCAGTAGATTACAGCAGTGTTCTCTTTATTTCTGGATTGTTTCTGGACTGTTTAGTTGCTGCCAGTGGACCTCAGCAGTTTGTTCTTTATTTCAGAAGTAGTTTTTTGGGGTTTAGTGCCCTAATTGTGACTGTGATAGGTAGTAGTTGAGTGAAGACTGGTCTTGTGCACCTGCGGCCTTTAGTTTTGTCTTTTGACCTGCCTCTACCAATGGCAAATGATGATTCTGCCTCATCTGGGGTTACATCAACCTGTAGTACAGCTGGTATGGGAGCTGAAAATATGATGTTTCCTATGCCAATTACTCCTTTAAATGGCCTGAACTACCTGGAGTGGGCTAAGGTGTAAAACTTTATGTAACAGCAAGGGAAAAAGCTGGTTATATAAATGGAAGAGTGAAAGAACCCAAGAGTGGGACAGTTGAACATGATCGGTGGGACCAAGAAAACAATATGGTGATGTCCTGGCTTCTTGCAGCCATGGAACCTGATGTGAAGAAGAATTTTATGTGGGCAGACATTGCTAGTGAGATATGGGAACAAGCCAAAACCACCTATTCTGAGCAAAGGCACTATTGCCAAGATTTACCAGTTACAAGCTAAATCCTCAACCTGTAAACAGGGGAACCATAGTTTGTCAGCCTATTATTCAGCCCTTACCTCGGTATGGAAGGAATTAGACCACTATCAAGCTATAAAATGGAAACATGATGATAATGATAAAGCCTATAAGAAACTGGTTTCTCAGTAACGGGTTTTGCCTTCTTGTTGGGACTAAACCCTGTATATGAGCCTCTTAGAGTTCAGATTTAAGGAAGTAAAGAGTTGCCTTCAGTTCAAGAGGTGTATGCCCTTGTTCAGTCTGAGGAAAGTAGGTGGAGTGTGATGGTTACAACTGAGGGGGAGCAACAGGTGGCATTAGCTGCAATGGATGGTAATAATATGGGAAAGAAAAATGACTCTAGGAAAGTTGATGATAAGGACAAGTTGTTTTGTACCCACTATCGGCATTCAAAACATACACGTGACACATGCTGTAAAGAACCAAGAACAGGGTAAGGTACAGGGTCAAAAGAAGCCTAATACAGCACATAATGCAGCAAATGTGGCAACCCAAGAAACCCAATCTGTTGGGGTGTCAATTGGTACTACTCGAGAGCACTTCACTGGCTTTGATCCCAAGGAAGATATCATGAACTCCTTCCGTAGTCATTTGGAATCATATGGTAGGGCTTTGCGCTAGATGGACAGTTAAGTTACTGGTACCCCTTCTACTTCATTTGCGTCTACATCAAGTAATGTAGCCTTTGCCTACCATGTCTCCGTTGCCACTGATCAGCGGCCTCTAATCACATGATCGGTAAGCCAAACTTGTTCCATTCTTATAGCCTTTTGTTAGGAAGGGATAAGGTGAGACTTGCAGATGGAATATTCTCCTCCATTGCAGGCCAAGGATCAATATCCCTTCCTCATGGACTTAACTTGAATAATGTTTTGCATGTTCCTCAGCTTCCCATCAATATTCTTTCTATTAGTAATATCACAAACTCTTTAAACTGCAATGTAACTGTAGATGTTCAAGACTGCTATCAGTCTTGAGCACTAATAAATTTCAGGTTCGAAAATGAGAGAAAGTATAGAGGAAAGAGGAGAAAGAGTAGTGAGAGAGCAGTAGAACACAAAGTTTGATAGGAAGGACAGAATCTCAATGTTCTGCCGCCGCCACTTCTATTTAATATTTATAGGTTATGCTAGTTACATGAAAGGACACATCTGCCCTTGGTATTTACATAACACATAA
>NW_010729078.1:2042833-2086275 GCF_000365185.1 Nelumbo nucifera | reverse complement strand
TGGGTTCCATACTGTTCTACAACCATGTGATAATCTGTGCATCTTCCTGTTCCCAGTCTTCATACTCCTGAGAACTAGTGGGAGGTTTCTCCTCTCTTATGTGCTTTACCTTCTTCTTCGCCTTCAGAAAGACCTCTACAGACTTGGCCCAAGGGTCATAATTCTCTCCATTCAGTTTAATGGAGGTCATTTGGACATTCAGGTAGTCAGTAGATATCATCTAGGTTTACTATCACTGTTATATGCCATTGCCGAATTCCCTTATCACTAAAACTGAGCACTACACACTGCACACTACACACAGATACTTCACCGAAATCTGCACACTGATTCAGCTATGACAAAGGCTGAAAGCTGTATTTGTAACACCACAACCCCTACTCTACAGCTACCGGAAGTTTCACCATTAAGTAAACACTACTTCCCTTCGAATCACACACAAACCAGCATAAACTCTAACATAAACCCTAGCATACTGCRATCTGAAAACCCATCATACGATCTGTACCACACCTCTCATGTGTTCCATAACAGAAAATATGCATAAAAAAAAAAACTCCTTACCTCATCGTCTGAAGGCCAACCACACGAAGGAATGAAACACCACTGCACAACACACACCAGCCCTACATTAATTAGGAGAGGGCTTAGAAACCACAGCAACCGATCACCAACAACACCACCGGAGGCATAGAAACCTCCAAGGGAAGAGGGCGATCACTCCTTTTCAGCCCTTTTCCCAGTCTCCAACCAACGGCTGAGAAATCTAAGAAAACCCTAGTTCGAATGCGCAGAAAACAGAATTCTAGCAGGACTGATTTGTTTGATGTAGCTCTGATACCATGTTAAAGTTCAGCCTGCCCTAGAAATCTGTTTGGTTTGTTAGTTGTAAAGTAAACAGCAAGAAGGAAGAAAAGAAAGAAGAAGGAAGAAGAAGGAAGAAAGAGAAAGGAGAAGAGAAAAGGTCTGGTTCGAAACTTAGGAAAAGTCAACCTAGATTCGGCCATACCTGTTATTATATTATTAATGACTAGAAAAGACAAGAGTGCCCTTATTTAAGTAAGAGGCACTCGAACTAACATAATAGTACACATCAGCACTCTCAACAGGTGTACAAAGACTGAAATACCCCTTCACTAACAAGTGGAATGAAAAGGAGGGGTTAAACAAATTTGATAAAAACTGACGTCTACATTGCCTTTAGCATCCTAATTCCGTTTGTTTCAAAATGAGTGGGAGAATGTGACGTGTTCGAATAGTATTGGATGGGATAGAAAATTTTCTGTCCCTAGGGGACAGACAATCTGGATCAATAGGGTGTATTGAAATTTAAGTGGCTGATCACCATTGATTTATGTTGCCTATAGGTGTAAATCGGGCAAGTTGCTTAGAGGTGTAAATCAGTCCGTGTCGCCTGGGGTTTCAGGTCCATGGACCAGCACGGCACGGCCATATATATATAGGGAGAGTTTTGCGGTTTCAAGGCTCAGAAATTGTTCTTGAAGTCTTTGCCCAAAACCAGAATCAACAGGAGAAACCTGACCTGACTCAAATTGAGCACCCAAGAGACAGTTAGGGCTAGCGCAAACAATCCTTTTGAGTTATTTTGAACCCATTTAGAGATCAATAGCCACTGGGCAGGGGTGAGCAAAAAAAACCGAAAAACCGACCAAAACCGAACCAACTGGTTTGGTTTCGGTTTGATATTCTTAAAAAACCGATAGTTTCGGTTAACCATTTAAAAAATCGACAGTTAACCGAACCGACCGATATATACAATAATATATATTTATATTAATAATATAATATTATATATATTATTTTTTAGTTTTTTTGAAAATTGAATAAAATTTTTCGATTTATTCGGCACCTAGTCGCCTACCGATTTATTAGCTATAGACTTTCAACCTTAAGATTCAAATTTCATTTTTTTTTTTGAAATTTGAACCTTTTCAATTAAAAGTTTGGCAGTCTGCCTCTGCTAGATTGCCAGACTGCCGGTTTTCTTGTCTTTTCCCCACAATGCCAACTAGGGGTGTTCACGGGTCGGGTTGGGTCGGTTTCATGGGATTTTCCCAACCGACCCGACCTAGTCGGGTTACCGGAGGTGGGAACCGAAACCGACCCACTGATAGGCCAAACCGACCTGGTCGGTTTGAGTCGGGTTGGGTCGGTTTGGGTCGGTTTCAGTTTTGCTCCTGTACAAAGCCGAATAAACTCTGAATTAGTTGAGGACTTGAGTTGAGGAGGGCGGACCAACCAAGTTAAGTTAGAGAATAGAAGATTTTAAGAGAAGACAAAAGTGGAATTAGAAGACTAGTAGGAAACTAGGAATTCTAATTGTAATTGCCTAATGGGCCTTCTAGTTCTAGTAGGAATTCTAATTGTAATTGCCTAATCTAGGTAAACTCAAACTAGGAAGTAGGAACTACCAAACTAGTAGAAGAAAGACTAGTTCGGTTCGGGTCGGTTTTTGTATGTGCCCAACCCGAAACCGACCAATACGAATGAAAACCCGGCCGACTCGAGTTGGGTCGGTCCGGGTTGGTCGGTTTGGTCGGGTTGGGCATTCTTATGAACAGCCCTAATGCCAATTCTTTTGTCTCATTTTTTTCTTTTTCTCTCTCATTCTCAGTTTCCTGACTTTCTCTTCTCTTCGTTTTCTCTCCTTCGACTCAGTTCTCACTCCACAATCCAAAGGCCGCGCAGCCCGCGCCAACCACCAGCATGACAACGCCGGTCTCCGCCTCGCCGGAAAACAAGCACCAACGGTCCAACCAATCCGGCAAGCAAGCACCAATGCCGTCTCTCTCACTCTTTCAATTCTCTCTTCTCTCTCTCTCTCACCTCTCCTCTCTGTGTCTCCGCCAGGTGCCAACCGTGCCACCTCTCATGCTCTCATTCAGGCGACACTTGACAGCAACCACCGGCACCAACCAGTCCACCACCGACAACAACCAATGGCACCAGCAGTTCGGCACCAGCAACCATCGACAATTTTAGTTATTTTTTTATTTTAAGTGTATAAAAAAACCGAAAAACCGAACCACGGTCCAGCGGTTAACCGATTGCATCGGTTCGGTTTCGATTTTGATATTTAAAAAACCAATCAGATTGGTTCGTTTTGAAAAAATACCCCACAGTTCGGTTAACCGAATCGTGAGCACCCCTACCACTGGGAAGCCTTCTTTGAAGACTAGAAGAAGCAGCTCCATCTTATCTCTTTCTCGTAGGTTCTGGGGTTGGTGAAACCCTAGTTTCCTCTATGCTCTTGACTAGAGATTAAGTTCTTTTGGTTAGTATATCATAGTCTTGTTTATGGTGGTATTTTTGTTGGTTCTTTATTTTAATAGAGCATTTTTGGAGTTGATTTCAAGTAGAGTCGAATTTGGGATTGTACTCATAGTGTCCAAAAACAATGTTTTCAATGTTGTGACTATTGTTAGACTAGAACTTGCAAGAGAGACATCAGATTTTACAGTTAAGGTTGATCTTCACCAAGATTCAACACTTAGCCCTTATTTATTTGCACTGATTATAGATGAATTGATTAAACATATTTAGGAGGTCCCGTGGTGCATGTTGTCTGTTGTCAACACAGTGATTTAAAAGGCGCGCCTAGGCGCATAGACGAGGCACATTTCAGGGCATGCGCCTCGCCTAGGTCCTAGGCGCAGTCCTTTCAAAAGGCACACGCCTAGTGCGCCTGATGCGCCTTGTGCCGCAGCCTAGGCGTGCGCCTTTTGAAAATTTGCCGCTTTTTTGCCTTTTTTGAACAGTGACTGGCCCGGGGACTCTGCCCCCGGACCCCCATGCCACTTGCCTCAAGGGGCGTGGCACAAAGGCGGCTCGTAGAATCAGGAATGTAATATGTTTTACATTACATTAGCTACGTGAAGTAATGCAATTGAGTGAAAAAAGAGATTAGAGGTTTTAAATGCTTGAAAATGTTTTATATGTTCTATTTTATTTTTAAATTCTCATTTGAATATGCTTTACATAATTACATCTTATGTTTATGTATTTTAATTTTAGATAATAGGTTTTTTAAAACATTATTTTAAAATTTAAGTATATTTTTATTAATATTATGTTTAGTATTTTTTTTTTGGCATTTTTTTGAATTTTCTGACATTTTATTTTATTTTTTAGAATTTTTTATAATTTTGCGCACTCGCCTTGCGCCTTAGGCGCAAATTGACCCCTAGGCCTTTTTTGCGCCTTGCGCTTTTAAAACACCGACATTGTTTTAATTGATGAAATTAATGAAGGATTGAATGCAAAATTAAGTGTGTGGACAAATGCCTTAGAAATGTTTTAGATTAAGTAGGACTAAAATGGAATATATGTGTGAAAATAGATAAGTCGAACCAGTTTTAGAGATAGAGAAGAGAAAGAGAGAAAAAAGAAGAGAGGAGGAAGAAGTGTCGAACTAAGAAGCCAAACCGACCATGTCAAGTTGGAGAATAAGGTACAATGTCAAATATGCCCCTACTTAAGTGTGGGACATGAAACTAACATATTACTTAAACAGATGCTGAAAAGATTGAAATACCCTTCTTTATCCGACTCTAACACTCCCCCTCAAGTTGGAGAATATATATCATATAGTCCCAGCTTGTTCCATATATAGCTCACTCTTCCCGAACTCAACCCTTTCGTGGATAGGTCTGCTCACTGATCACTTGTTCTCACATGCTCTGTACTTATGACACCATTAAGGACTTTTCTCTTACAAAATGGCAATCTACCTCCATGTGTTTAGTCCTCTCATGAAAAACTGGATTGGATGAGATGTGAATTGCAGCTTGATTGTCACAGTATAGCTTCATGGGTTTGTTTATTGAGAACCCGACTTCCTGCAAAAGATTTTTCAACCACACTCGTTCACATGTAGTGTGTGTCATGGCCCTGTATTCTGCTTCTGCACTACTCCTTGCTACAACAGTTTGCTTCTTGCTCTTCCATGTCACTAGATTTCCTCCAAATACTGAACCTGCCCAATCTACATCTGTATAGCCAACTATTTCAAGACTACCTCCTGGCTTGTACAGTAACCCACGGCCTGGAGCCCCCTTCAAATACCGCACAATTCTAAGGACTGCATCCCAATGAGAAAACTGGAGTATTCCTGATAAAGCGGATAAACACTTGTAGTGTTGTCTTGTCTAGAATAGAGTTTCTTAGTGTGCTCCCATATTTCCTTTGTTGTGTCTAAAACATGAAGTTAACACTGATTTTAGGTTCCATACTGTTCCACAACCACGTCATGATTTGAGCATCCTCCTGCTCCCAATCACTGAAACCCGAAGATTCGGTTGTAGGTTTCTCCTCCCGCACATGTTTTACTTTCTTCTTAGCCTTAAGAAACACTTCCACCGACTTAGCCCATGGCACTTAGTTTTCACCGTTGAGTTTGATGGACGTCATCTGCACACTTAAAAAGTTAGAGGAAATCATCACACTTGATTTATGGTCACCACTAACATCTCCCATTGACGCCATTTCAATCTATGAAACTGGTTCTGCCCGTCCAAAAAAAAATATCAGCCCCAAACACGTCGATTATTGTTCTTTGAGTACTACACCAACACACTCACCACCATACAGCGTCTCATCATCCAATCACCACAATACTACCCAAGCACACATTCAGCCACTTCTGTTAACATAAAAAACGATTTCTAATAGGAAGCCATAACCACCATTAAAAAAATCCCTCTTGAAACTGCTCAATAGAGGGTTCAGACCACCACAACTACAACCACACGACCACTAAGGCTGTCACACATGGTGACAGCAGTCAAGAAATCTCCTACTAGGGCTGCTGCACTCCCCCTTCACCTGTAACTAGGCCACCATAACCCTAGGAACACCTGAATAGGTTACCGCAGACTTCTGTGGATTGCTGCAGCCTTCTCACACACCTACTCCAGGTTGCGCAGATCGGAAAATAAATAAAAGAAAGAAAGGAGGAGGATCTGATCAAATGAAACTGTAGTCTCTTTTCCTCCTGTTTAGTGACTCTCTGATACCATGTGAAAATAGATCAGTCGAACCAGCTTCAGAGATAGAGGAGAGAGAGAGAAAGAAGAGAGGAGGAAGAGGTGTCGAGCTGAGAAGCCAAAAAGACTCTCCCAGCCGAATGGAATGGCAAAACAGGACTCATGTAGCACCATATGGTTGGGATAAGGCTTGGATAATGATGATGATGATGATGATGATGACAATTATTGCTAGACTAGATAGGACTAATTATTTGGAGTGGATTCAGTCTATCCAGATTTATGTTGGTGGTCATGGTAAATTGGGGTATCGTACTAGCAGTACTACACTGTACTACACAATTAGATAGGTCTAATCCTTCCTACAATAAGTGGATGCAGGAGAATTGCATGGTGGTATCATGGATTTTCAATTCTATGCAATGCATATAGTAAACTATCTTGGGTGAAAACAGCCAAGGAGATCTAGGATAATTTGGCTGAAACTTATTTTCAGAAGATAAATGTAGCCAAGGAATACAAACTAAGGTGTGAGGTGAATAGTCTAAAGCAAGTGGAGAAGACTTTGACCTTGTACTATACTCTTTAAGTCATTATGGCAGGAGATTGACTTGTTGGAGACTTGTGTGGGAGGGCACTAAGGATGCAGCCACATACAAGAAACTAGTGGAGAAGAGAAATAGGGTATTTGAGTTTTTAATAGGACCAAATCCTATGCATTATGGCAGGAGATTGACTTGTTGGAGACTTGTGTGGGAGGGCACTAAGGATGCAGCCACATACAAGAAACTAGTGGAGAAGAGAAATAGGGTATTTGAGTTTTTAATAGGACCAAATCCTATGCATGATACAACCTGATGACTATTTTTGCTAAGATGAAGTGGCCCTATCTCAAGTTCATTGAGGAAAGTAGGCACTAGGTATATCTCCAGACTCATGCTATATAGCATTATGCCCTGCAAGTGTTAAGACAAAAGGAAATTCCACCTCAGCTAATAAGAGCAATGATGAAAAGAAGGATACCGTATGTGATTTCTACAAGAAACCTAAACCATAGTTGTCAAGACGCCTAGGCGAGCCTAGGTGACCACGGGGTGCCCAAGCGCCTGTGCAATGGAATTTGAAAGTAATCTAAAGATCCCTACCCCTCCTAAGCTACTTTATTAGTTTGCTATACTAACCTACATGCCTGTATGCTACCTATTAGCAATAAAATCATTCAAATAAGTAACCAAGTATAAATCTCATATGAAAACACAAAATTCCATCATATATACATCATTCAAGGGGACCCTTCTCTTTCGAGTTCGTGATATGTGTACAAAATATTTAATTCTTAGGCTAAAATGTCCATGAATAAGGTTTATGCTAATCATGACAGAGACCAATTCTGGGGGACTTCAGTGCTTGTTCTCCTCTTGGCCGACACATGGTTTCAGCTTTCAGCAGGAAGGGCAAAATTTTATGGAAGCTAGTTCCCCTTGCTCTATGCTGGAACCTGTGGAAAGATTAAGAATGCAGTAGTAGGACTCTTTAGAACATAGAGTCCTCAAAGGAGGCCTTGGCAGGGAAATGGAGAGCAAGGTTCAAAAAATCGTAATGTATGGGATGTATCAGGTGTATCGTATCATTCCAGTAGAACCATTGTAACAGTCCTTGAAGGAGGCTTTGGGTGGGCCTCTACAAGGAATTCAAGGGCTTTGATTACCAGTTTTAATATCAATGCAGCATGCACTATTGATTTGTGGAACCTAGTCTTGTTCATCATGGCCATCCATTTTCTTCCTTGACTTGGCTAATACATCCTAATTGCTAGTCGGTGTGGATTCATTTACACTGATAATATATTATTCTCCAAGACAATGAAAATGAAACTCTATTATGATTTACCTCACAGGTAGTTTTGGACTCGGATGACAAATTGTTCGGTGGTTTTGGTAGAATTGATCACACTGCAGAATATTTCAGCTCTGTAAGGAGATTAAATTGGGACATCTCTTACCGCTGATCTTGTTTGCATTTTCAACTGATCTAAAAAAGATACTAAAAATCTAACATTTTAACTTTGCAGGAATACCAGCACGACAACCGACCACGATCATTCCGAGTATATGCCCCAAGTAGAACAGCAGTTGTCTATGCTCTGGCAGAGGACTGAATTAAGCCCCTTAAAATTTGTGGATGTTGTCCATCAAAGGCAACATTTTTGTGTAAGCAATAACTTGCATCCTCTTGTGAAGGATAATTCTACATTATACCAACTGGGGGGAATGTGAATGACTAGCGTCTTGGTCTTATGTTCAGGACTATAGAAATATGTGTGCACTTGAAGGCATAGTCAGATCCTTGGCTGATTAGGCATCCAGAGGTACAAAGATGGAGTTGAAAATTTAAAAATGAAATCAAGCAGCAGAGCAAAACCGCGAGATGGTGTCAAGCATGAAAGCAATAAAGCCTCGGAAATTCTTTTCACCTGGAGTTTTGTACACCTTCAATGTCCATCCGCTTGTGAAATAAGTTACAGCAGTCCTCAAGGATGTTTTGGAAGACTTCCGTCGATGTATATTCCATAGATAAATTATTTCAAGATCTTTAACTATTGCAGTAGTTTAATACTTAAATTATTTCAAGATAAGTTAAAGCAGTCATCGTAAAGCCCAGAAAGCCGCCCGTCACTGCCATGCAATGTTACATTGGTCATTGATCTCTCATTTTTTTTAGTTTGATTCAACTTAGGACCCGTTTAGGAGAGCTGAAGCTTTGAGATACTTTAACTTGAGAAGCTTTGAAGTAAGCAACTAAAACAAGCTTCACTGGAAAGCCAAAAGTTTAGGCGGAAACTGAAAGTCTTGGGGCTTTCTGTGTTTTTCACCCAACATTGCTTATAGTCTGCCTTTGTGGGGCCAATTTTGCAAAGCCAGAAGCCACCGCTGAAAGCCCTACTATACAGGTACTTAAGCCTTGTACCAACTGATGGGTCAGCTCGATGCATGCCATTGCCATCATCATCATCATCATCAAAATCCACATCCGCTAATCAGATTTATGAGTGGTTAGTCATCTTTCACCACCTCAACCTATGCATTTGTAGGCCTTCCCCTTGCTTTTCTAGAATCTTTAATTTGTGTCAGACCTCTTGTTGGTAGAGCGGGTGGTCATGTTAATCTACTTCGCTTCATTTTATCATATCTTCTAGAAGTCGCAGTTTCTAATCCATTCTCACGATTGTATTTTCCTTTCTAACCTTCTCCCCCGCCCCGAGTCTCAAGATCTTCACCTTTGACTTTTCACCTATTAAATGTATTAGCCTTTATTTTCTATTTCAAAATGTTTTTTTTTTCTATACATCATCTGAAACAAAAATATCTACGTTATGCAGAAACTCCCTATTTTGGGGTGTGCAGTGGTATTGCAATGCCATTGGTTTTGGGTTGATCCAAAGTTCAAACGGCCTGCATCAGTCAATATATATCGTTTTGAGAGCACCCCGATATGCCCCTACAGGGTGTATCGGGGTTCTGACCAGTTCAGGGGGTGGAGCCTTAAACCGGCCCCCATGAACCAGTTTTGAAAAAATAAAAGGAAAAAAAAAATACCGATATGCTCCTATCGGCGTATCAATATTTAGAACCTTGGGTTGATTAATACAAATTTGTGAGATTGTCATAAATTGCAATTTGTATTGATCAACTCGAAACATTTCAGGTAGATCTCTCAATATTTGTATTGATCAGCCCARAATGCAAATGTTTCACTGTATTGATACTCAAAATATTTCAATGTACCAAACACCCCCTCCACCCCTCAGTTGGTGATGTGGTTATTGTTTTGCACATGGGGCACGGGCACGCACCATCTTAGTCCTAGCCAATGTAAAAAGTAATGTCTATCCAATGTTTGTCGTTTGATCCGAACTACTGTCTACTGCAAGCTAAATCACAATTGGTAATTTTATATTGCAAATTGCAGGGTAGAAGGTTCAGATTATATCTTTGTGAACTCACTATGCCTTCTGAGTTCTGATTAACTTGATCTAAAATTTTGTGAATTTACTCCGTGTTCTGGGCCTCTGATTAATCTAATTATATTTTTTTCGCTAACTAACCTGGTTATATTTTTTTTCAAGCAATTAGTAACGAGAAAGAAAGTGGGGTGTATAATAAATACAGCACGGGAAGAAATCTTGGAATCATCCATCTTTACCGCTGTAGCTTGGATAGTTGGATTCTACACGGTTTTAGCAATGCCCTGGCCAAATGGATGACCCTAACCCTAAGACAACTGATCCAGAATTATTGGTCTGATTGACTCTAGAAGTTAGCTCCCGAGACTGTGAATAGGTATTACCATTCCTTGTTGTCAGCCCAGCCTTTCTATGGTTGRCCAAGATCATCCAATGAAAGCCATAATGCCCTTCTTATTAGATGTTTTGGATTCTGCTTAGCCTGAGAATCTGAACATAATAAGTATAACGGTATAACCCACCACACCAATCAGGGTTTTGAGATTCACTGGTATTCTGTTTGTTTGCCAAAAGATGGTCCGAAGTGGAATCCAGCCGCAACCATATCAACAGGGTGGCTTGTGTGCAGCTTTTTGTCTTTTCATGTTAGGCACATGTGCCACCTGCCCTCAACACATGAGAAATGTACTTTAGCACATCATTTTTTAGTTAAAGCTGTTGAGAACAGTGACAACCAATCTGCTTAGCGTTGTTTGTTACTAACAACAGATCCAGACTCCATGAGCATAGAGATACAGTTATAAGCCATATGAAGAGATACAGTTATAATTCATATAATGGCATGGATCATAGATGTGTCCGGTGTCCCAGCACCTTTTAGCAAAGCCCATGAATTCCAATGTGGGAATTTCTCTGTGAACAATGGTGTGTGAACCAGGCAACAAGCATGCACAGAATACTGACGTGTTCACTTGTTATAACACTTATAAGTACGTAGCTGGTCTACACGTTTGTATTTGCAGCTTATCCTTGTTCATAAAATCCCATTTTTCTATTAAAACAATGTTCCTCTCAAGTAAGACTCAACTTAAGCACCACCTTAGTCTGCCCACTAAAGACCATCTTTTCAGAGTTCAGAGTATCAGAAATCTTTTCTGTTTTGCTTCATTGGGCTACAGTGGGTAGCCGGTCCCGGTCTGCGGCATGTCATCAGAACTATAACTTATTTAATGACAGTAATTCGCACAAAAGGAATATCTTTTTTTCTAGCATTTAGTACATTGTATGCTTAGTCAAGGCCTTTTCCGTGGCTTAATAAAATATATCAACTACATTAGGAGTTGGGACTGTTAAAATCACCAGGGCAGCCAGCTTTTTTGCATCAGGAATGAAACGCGCAACCCAAACCCCTGCTTCAGCATGGTCACAAATTTGGGGCCCTATTCCTCTTCCATTGATGTCTCACGAGTTGCAAATAACTTATTAGGCCATATCKGAGACATCCTGTTCTCTTTTGTTATATACACCATAGTCTAATAATCTCACCTTTGGTACAAGGAATGGAGAGATAATCAGTGCAGGGAATAGTAGTAGTACAGAATAACAATTGAACCACAAGCACGAATCCATTTGAAGGACGAAAACAACTTCAATTTCAATAGCTGATTATTGCTAGTCAATAATGCAACCTTGTTACATTCTCTGAAGGTGCAAGAAAAACTCATCTTCCTCCTCCCTGGTTACTTCTCATCCAAACTGCAGACTACTTTTTATGAGGCTTGTATTAATCTACAGTCCCACACAAGTAATACATACAGATGGGCCGGCGGGCCGGCTGCTGAAGAGAGGCATCTACTGGTCCCACTTGAAAGTTAAAAAGAGGTGGGCCCAAACATGGTAACTGGCTAACCCACAAACACAATAGGGTAAGCTGGGGGGGTAAATTGATTTCTTACCCACAAAGTTAAAATGGGTTGTAAATTTACTTGATGTCCGCCCATTGGAGAGCCTCAGAGCATTATGGGAGGAGGACCCAGCATACACATGGTCAGTATATCTGCACAGAGTCAGTCAGGACTCTGCAGCCTCTTGGTGGATAACTGGATATGTCCACAAGCAGAGCATAACATACCCGCTCAAGGCTTCCTTCAAAGCAACACAACATTCCCCTCTAATAGTCCAGTCTCGACTAACCCAACAACAATCATCAACCAATCCACCGGCTTCACACACCACACATTATTAGAAAGATAAAAAGAAAATTGATTTAAGACAATTTTTACAAAACGTTGCTGGGCAAGAGAAACCGAGTCTCACCATGAACCAACCAACCTGAAATCTGAAATCAATCAAACCATGAAATGGGGAGGAGGGAAAAAAAATAAAACAGGGTTCTCGCGGTTCAAATGCAAAGTGAGATTGAAGTCAGGTGCTAACACTACTGGTCTCAGATATGGTGGTAGCTCGTGGCAACTCATGCAGAACGCTCGTGGGTGAAGAATTGGAGGTTGAAGACCGCAGAGCCTCAGCCAGCGGCCCGCCCATCGATGGAACAGGGTGTGTCCCCCATCCTGACGCCCAGTTCAACTGGTGCCGCTCCCCTCCAACATTCACATCTCGAGACCCACCAGACTCATCTCCATTGCCTGTGGAGAGTTTCAAGGAGAAGTCCGATGTGGCATTCCCCGGAGTGGAAATGGATAGGCAGGTTGTGGAAGTGGTTGGACTGGCATTGCTGCCAACACTGTTGGGTTCTTGATGTGATCTTGGCCAGTCATCGAAGAAATGCCTTAGGATCCTTCCATCTGTTCTCCCATCTGCAGAAACTTTGTCTTGGTGGGTCTCAACAAGGACCCCACTTCCACCAGTACCTTCTGAGGATCTGAGGCAAAGAAGCATCAGGAAAAAAAAAAGAACATCATTGCAAATCACAAACATTTGAAGCAAAGAAAATCATCTCTCTAGATTTTAAGCAAAAGAAATGAACAGTGGTGCAGAACAGCTTCTCGCTTTAGGAAAAGAAGGCTGGGTTGGGTATGTCTTTAACACACTCAAATTTCGCATAAAGACACAAACAGATGCCCCAAGGTACCTGCCGCGGCATGCAGGAAGGAAGTCCGACCGACCATTCGGTTGGCTTCCGCCCAAGGAAACCTTGGTGGGCCAAAGCAACCCATCCAGGTGATTCCATTCCAGCCATCCAATGCCTCACAGTCACACCCTTTTCGAAACATCAGGAATCGTCGAGCCACAAATTCTAGTTCTAGATATCAAAAAGGAGGTTCATTGATTCCATTATTAGGCCAACTCTTGGCCGAGATAGCAGAAGATATCTATCTCCCAGCTGGAACCCATCAAACTATGGCCGCTCTCCTGCTCTTGTACTGCTTCGTACATGCATTTATCCAGTGTCCACCATTTATTCTCACAGCTGGATCTTCATGTCCATTCGAGCAGATTAAAGGAGCATAAGCAGTTCAGAACCCAGATTTATCCCACCTAGTCATTCCAATCCTTAAGTCAAACAAGCAGCTAACAAGTCGAAATTGCCCATTGATTTGCTTTCCACCAAATCGAACTCTTTATCATGGTTATTCAACAAATGAAATCTACTTATGGGTATCAAAAATTTTAATGGCCATTTCTCATGACAAACAAGATAAGAGTTCGGACAATCCGAAATGAGTAGGAGACGGTACCTTTGGTTGAGTTGAAATAGATCTATCGAAGGTGATGACCCCGAAAGAGCGAAATGGGACCCACTAGCCACCGCTGTCAAGGGCGAAGCAGCAACAGGAATGGTGTTTTTCAAGCCACCACCTGTTGCGGTGGCAGGTGTGGGGATTTCCACAGGCTTTCTTGAACGGTTGCGGCCTCGGTGCATGTGGCGCTCGCAGTACTTGTGGCCAGCCACCACATCTCTTGAGCATCTCCATTTCTTTCCATCGGTTCTCCGACATCTGCCCGGCTCAGAATCTACAACACTTCTTCCCCAGTATCCTGACTGTAACACTGGAAGAACACGTCCAGACCCCGGTTTTGCATCAGTAAATAAATCAAGAGAACCCAATAGAGTTAAATAAGTGACCACCTTGACCATGAGTCAATCTAGAAAAGGATTCAGAAGAACCTCATTTCAGATTTATGTCTTCTGATACTCGAAAAAAAAAAAAAAAAAAACAGGTTTATGCATCCAAGAAACAGAAAAGAAACCACATACAAAAAGAAGCCTACAAGAGACCAGAAAAACAATGAAAAGATCATGGACAAAAAAAACACAAACAAAAAGGAGATATCAAGAGCAAATCAAAAACTACCCAGCTCAAAACATACATTTGCCATGGGAAAACTAGCAGAAAGTCCCGAGAAATCAATGAACAAATATAAAAAAAAAACAACAGAAAGTTTTCAACTTTTGATAGAACCGGTCAAAAGGCCTCTACAACAACATGAAAGGATTCCCACCAGTAGATCATAAAACAACTACTACAGAGGGAGACATTTCAAGAGCTTGGGTAACAAAATAAGGCAATGACCCCAACAAGAAAACAAATAAAAAATAGAAATGTCTATTTTTCTCCGAGAATCATCAATCAAAAAAGAACCAGAACCAGGAGAGCAAGAAAATAAAAGATGAAGAGAGAAAGAAGTGTTAAACATGAAAGGAAAGCTGAAACTCACTTGAAGGCTGATAGTGCTGATACTGTTGATAAGGGTATTGAAGATAACATGCAGAACTACTGAGAAGGCTCTTCTTTATGGGCTGAAGTAGTTCAGGAGGAACAGCAGCCCCTGCTAACATATATTTGAAAATCAAAGCTTGAAGTTCAAGCTCCTGCCACTGAGCCAAGCTGAAATAACCTCCCATTCCTAAGCACCAAAGATAAAAAGAGAATCCATCAAAGAAAATAAAGAACAAAAGGAGCAAGTCTGGAAATAACACATAGCCTTTCTATATGGGGAATAAAACTTTCTGTCACTACGGGAGAAGGAGAAGGAGAAGAGATAAAAAGGACTGGAAGGGAAAAAATTGACGCACTGGGAAATCTGGTAGTAGTTGTTGAATCTGGAAATGCTGACAGGTTGCTGATCCTGCTGTTGGGTTCAGGTACAAACAATGGAAGGGCAGACCCAGATGGTTGCTGATGGGATTCAAGGAGTAGTCTTGGTATCTTCGCAGAAGGTGGTTGTTCTGACTCATACTGGTTTCTCCATTGCTTCAGATTGTAGTCCATGGAGAGAGAGAGATGGAGAGAGAAGGGGGTGCTGTGTTTTGGCCTGTTGGTTTGGGTGGCTTTAATAGTTTTTAAGTTAGGTCACAATGTTGATTTGAGTGCTTGAAGAGAGTTTTGTAAAAGCTTTTTCAGAGACTTCTTATGGACTCTATATATCTTTGCAGAGAGAAAAAGAGAGAGAGAAGGTCTGATACAAAAGACTGCTAAGTTTGTTTTTGGCCAGTGTAGAAGACTGGGTTACCCGAGGAAAAGACAGTCAGACAAGACAGTAGAGGGAAAATAAAGACTTAAAAAATATACTTAAAAAACCAAAAGCAAAGACAGAGGACTTCAATCTTTCTCTCTCTTACTTTTGTTTCGGAAATGATGAAACAAGAGAGACTGGCTACAAAGCCTGTATCTGGTTTGGGGCTTTGAGCCACTTGTTTTTGCTGGCTTTTCAGCCAGCCAAGGTGTCTGGTCTGGTCTGGTCTGGGTCTACACTCTACACTTTCAATCTTTCATCTCATGGGGTCCAAAAATAAGGGGTCTGTTGATACAGGACCCATCTCGTTAAAGCCAGCGATCAACAGCTCAGGATGAGTGACATTTAGCATTATCTTGGATGAATTTAGAACTATTTGCAACCGTACGAGTATTAAACTTTAGTTCATTTTTTCTCTTTTATTTCCTTTTTTTGGGAGAGGGGATTGGAAAGGTTAGAGTGCGTGATTAAGCTGTTACAAACCCATAGATTTGTGATCCAATATGTTTTTTTCTTTTTCATATATAATAGGATCAATTGTCACCTACTTTGCCAACTAAACAAGTTAACATATTCAAAAGGTTTGTTTAATTTCATCTATTTTCTTTTATTTTTTCTGGTTTTTCTTTATAAAGTAGTGATACCTTTTTCAATCATGGGTGTATAACTATTTTTCTATAATGGAAGAACACTATAAACCAATCTAAGAGATTTATGTAACTATTACTCTGGATTAGGGTAACCATTGACAACAGGTAAATAAAAATCTTCATACTGAGTTTTTTTCTTTCTTCCTTTTCTACCAACGAAGCAAATGGGCATGAATGGGGAGTTAAAATATTGGGGGCTGGGATTTGATACGAGGCTTTTTATCAAAAAAATATATATATAAAAGAAAAAGATATGGGCCTCAAAACCCTCTCTCCTCACACAAGTTCTTTCTCAATTAAGCTAGTTGGATTTGCATATAAAAATAATGAATGTTTTTTAGGGTTTGTTTGGATTTTAAGAGAGAGAAAGTTGGTTAATAAAATTTTTGGTTCTCATTGATCGAGAAATCTATGTTTTTTTTCAAATTTATGAAAAACTTATTTTTCATGAATATCACTTACTCAAATAAGTGAGGCAAGCAATATCCATCTCTTAGAGGGGGAGGGGGGTAAGTAACTTTCCAACTCATGGGAAAGTTGTCAATATTTGGATAGGACAAAATTACCCTTTTTAATAATAGCTTTTATGACTAAAACGACCATTATCTTATTTACTTATAAAATAAAAGAACATAGATAAATATATTTACACAGGTAAATAATTTATCGAAAAGCGAACGGGGCCTTAATGAAAATAGGTGAGATAAAACTRCTTTTTATTAACATAATTATTTACAAAATAGATTGATATATATGTAAATTGGTTCAATTGAAATCTAAGTTATAGATTTATATGAGATGGACTGCTTGTTTAATTGAAACAATACTTACCTTGCAATTTTTTCTTTTAATTTTATGGCAAACCAAATTTGGGCATGCTAGTTCCACAAATAAATTTGGTAAAAGATACTGTTAACTTGTTTGGAATTGGTTGAGAAAATATTTTGCCTACACAAATTAATCCTGTTATTTATTTATTATTATATGAATAATTAAAAATGTCAAATCATAAGTCATAATCCATGACTCTAATAGTATGGCAAAAGTTTTAGTGCTGGTTGCCAATGTGACATAACCCTTCTCCATTATTAGGCTTTAGGTTAGGACAAGCAATGTATAATTGATATAATTACGAGTTGACAGTGAGGGTTATACCGAAATGGATGAAAATAATAAGAAATTATTTAAGTGTTCATAATTTAATAATAAATTATTCCCAAAAAAAAAGAGAAATGTACATTAAACAAAATGAAATAAATTGGAACACAAATAATATAGCCAACCCCGTATAATTGGGATAATACAATAAACTTTTTATTGATGAGGGCAAACAATTGAAGAGTGCCCATAACAAAAATATTATATGGTTTGGAAGAATCCTTGCTCTTGTTCTTTAAAAGGAAACAAGAAAAAAAGATGAAGAAAAACTCGTTCTATAATATGCTTTTATGAGTGGCAGTAAGGAGTTCCAAGAGGCCGGGCCTGACCTTCAGTTAGAAGATTTAGGCCCAAGTCCAACCAAAACTTGGACTCCAAATAAATTGTGCCTAGTTCTGTTGGATGGACACGACACGAGTATGTATGGATATGATTATTGATGGAATGATGGCCCATACCATAAAATTGAGAGCCAGAGCCATTGGAGCCGGGTATGGCCCAGATGAAGCCGAGCCATTGGAATTTGGAATTTGGAACAGCGAGCTGCCTCACTCACCTACGAAGTATGAACTAGAGTTAGTAAGGAGTAAGGAGGACATACAGCTACAGGCGTTACGAGAGCAACACACCAACACAGCATCGAGAACGTGAAATCCACGTAGCTCCAAGTACGGCCATCTCTCTCTCTCTCTCCCTTCTCTGCATTCAATTATAGGAAAGTGCCACTGACAGAGATACCCTTTCTTCTCTCATGTATTTACCCAATGAACCTTTCCCGCTTTCCCATGTACTTCCTTACATTTTCCAATATTTTCTTGTTAATATATTTCTTAATTATAGCTCCTCGGATATTCTTTTTTTTTTTTGGGTGAAGCTCCTCGGATATTAATGTACTACTGTCACAAACATGCTGTTCTTTCTAAATTACGCTCCTACCCTTCTATGTTAAAATACGAAATGCCACCATTATTGCGAAATAAATTCAAAATTTTTAATGGATGATTCATGATGGCTGTTTTCCTATTTCTAGACAAAAATGTATAAGAAAAAAATCTGCACTTAGAGGGGGAAAAGTAAATAAGGTAATCGCGAGAGAAAAGGGGAGGAGGGGTAATAAGGTAAATAGAAAGAGAGCAATTAACTAAAAAAACAAAGAGACAGACATCTGAAGAGTGTCAGATGCTGAGCTACGGACGGTGAAACCGTGAGGAGGTGCTGCTTCTTAATCAGCTACTCCCGTTGTAGTAGCCATGAGTGAATCACGGCCTTCGATGCTATTGATTTGGCCCCGCATTGACCCTTCAATGGGATAAACTGATGTAAGATGGGGCCACAGCAATGCATCAAAGGCCGCGATCTCACAGTTTTAGCTCATCGCTATTCTAACGGGAATAACTGATTTATTCTCGGTGGTGCTGGTGGGTTCGTGTCCTTTTTTGGGGGCTCCGCCGTGCCATCCGCCAATCCATCGGCCCCTCCTCACTAGACCACGAGTTCGGATCTGCCATTGACACGTATTCACAAAAGATTACATCCGTGCATTAAGAATATTTTTCCATTAATGATAATTTATATATCCGCAATATTCCTGATGTAGCGTTATAATGTCGTGTGGGATCGTTGTGGCTTGTGGTAGAAAGATTCGGATACCTCGGCCACTCCCCTCCTATGAGGTGGTGCTGCAAACGGATCGTCGGATCATCCCATCGGATTCGAAGGAATTTCGGGTTATAATCGGATATTAATTAGCAAAAATAAAAAAAATGGAGCTAAAATGTATAATATTATATTTTATAAACAAAATGAATTGAAAATTATTTGTATAAGACTTGAATTTAGTGAAAATATAATTTCTTTTTTATTAAACCCAACTAATATAATTTATATTAGTTGGTTTGAATTTGAAGTATCAGATCCGACTCTGACTCAATTGCAGCAACAGCCCCACCACCACCACCCAACTACGGGTTGTGATATGATGTGACCACCCAAATGGGGGCCCACCTCCGATATCTTTCTCCTTGGGCCCTCAATTATGTGTCATTTTCCTGTGGATGGACAACAGAGAGCAGTGTTGCAAAGTGGGCGACCGGTGCCCTCCCTCCTAACAATAGAGCCTGAGATGCCCAGAAAAAATGAAGAGACATAATTCAGTGAGTCACATTTTCACGGGGTCCACGCGCAGATCTTTTATACCATTTGGTTTAATAGACCATCAAGCTGAAGTCTGAAGAGGATGAGTCCTCAGCTCAGCTCTCTGCTAGTTGGATCGTCCAGGGGAGTTCAACTCCATGTAGACCACCCAGGAATCTTTACGCTACAAGCCAAGGTAACATGATTCAATAAACCCATCTGTTCCAATATTTTAAATTCATAAATTTCAATCATTTGAACACTTCAATCTCAATTGTTTTTAATTCTCAATTGTTTTTAATTCTTTACATCAATTTTGGGTTTTCAATAAAATTCAGTTTTTTCGAAATTTGATTTGACCCAGATGTCGGACCATTTGGTCCAGGAACCATATGTCCAGACAACCAGATCTACTTCACCCTTAACCCATTCTTTGACAAAAAATTATTGATTTTATTAGTGACCCATTAACCCGGGTGATTGAACCATCAATCATTCAATTTAGACAACAGTTTTGATTTTTTTTTTCAATTTTTAAATTGGAAAAGATTGTCCACTTGAACCAGATAGTCAAAGCGGTTCCGCTTCCCAATCAGTTTCTAAAGCATTGATCAAATTTAGTTATTCCTTTACCAAAAAGAGTAAAATTGCCATTGATTAGTATTTATTTATATTATTTTTATTAATTCGATATTCTTCCAAAATACCAAAATAAATCCATCCAAATATCCAATATTTCCAAAATATTGTAATTTCACAAAATTTTGCCTTTTGAAAACCACGACCACTCTGTGCATAGGAATTTTCATTACAACGTTTGCACCATGGCAAATGTTGGTGATGTACTGGTGTGCAAGAAACCTCTGAACATCTTTTAAAATACATATATCTTCATATTGGTCAAAACTCTCTAATCCATCTTTTACCTTAGCCATTTATCCTATTTCTATGTATGTAACAATATACCCTGTCTAGGGAGCTGTTTAATAATGGTTGAAATGACTGGACTGAATGACTTATTATTTTGTCCTTGGGTGAATAAATTGATGAAATTGTGAAATCTTAATGGCCAAAACTGAAATTTGGTTGATTATCATACCCATCTCAGCAATTGGGTCATGGCCCTTCAGAAAACAGTTGTATTTCAATTTTTATTGATTAAGTTAAAATGTTTTAAAAAACAATGGTATCAAGTATAACCTTAATAAATAGTAAATGCATACAAGTCATTTAATGCTCTCCCCCTTCATAGATGCATGAACTGGGGTTGATTGCTTTAATAATTGATATGGTCACCATGGTTTGTAAAAAATTTATTATATTTGCATTCTTCTCAAACTAAGCCTAAAGATGCAAAGACAATTATCATAATAATAATAATAATAATAATAATAATAATAATAATAATAATAATAATAATATATTTCTTTAATATTTTAAAAAGAATTTGACATTTCAAAGATTGTTTTGGATTCATCATGTTCGAAACTGTGGTATGATCAATTTGTCTAGAATGAAGCCACGGCTAGACTTATCTGTAGCCTGGCCTTCAAAGAGTTAAAGGGAATCTATATCTACATTATACAAAAGAAAGATGGAGGCATGATGGACCTCCCTATCATCTTATTTTTCACACATGTATTTATTTATTTAAAAATAAATTATTAAATTAAAAGAAGCCAAAATAAGAATCTCTTAAGTCTTAATTGTTTTTTCTAATAAACCCATCTCTCTCTAATAATCAATGTTTATAGCATCTCCCTTCCCCATGGAAGTTGTGCCTAGTAGCATTGTTCTTTTTATCTAAAATGTTTTGGATTCATCAATACAAATTTGTGTGAGAATTTTTTTTTTCTACCAAAAATGTTTTGGGTTGCAACACAAATTATTGTTTTTACAATTTGATGTTTCAACCATATGAAGATCAATGGTCAACCCTCCACATGCATTTTTYTAGTTGGAGTGATTCTCGTGTGATGAGACAATACATTCCTCACCAATTTGTATTGATAAACCCAAAAAATAGCAATGGTACCAAGCACAACTTAAATCCCTCATTTCCTCCCAATTCTCTCAACCCCCTATTTGCTCTGTCTAATAAAATATAAGGTCCAATAAAAACCAACCTCTAAATGTGGACTCCAAGGGTCGCAATACCATGGTTTTCAAAACTGGATCAGACTGGTCGGTCGGATTGGAAAAATCGAGAACCGATCATCTGACTGGTTCCGTTTTTTCCTATTTTTTTTCCCTAAAACCGTTGGTTTTGATCAACAAACCACTGAACTGGCTGGTTAATCGTTCGAACCGTTTTGACCATTTTTCAATTTTTTATTTTTTTTGTTAGAACGGACCAATTATTTGACCCAAACAATCGGACCATTTGAACCGATAACCAGACCCCTGATCGGTTTGGTCACCGAATTGGTTTTAAAAACCATGCCCATTCACATACCCATACTCATACATAGAATGTTTATGATCATGTCATTTTTTTTCTTGCACCATCATTGCTTGGAATACCAATATTTTACAACAGCTACAATTGCCTCTATTAGGATTAGGTCATATTTGAACCAGTAATTGTTTTAGTTAAAACCACCCCACCCCTGCACTATTGTTTAACATCGGTATAGACCGAGACAATAAACACACGGTTGGATGGTTTGGATCAACCACACAGTTTAGTATATGGCTTCTAGAGGAGTTTTCTACTTGAACCCTATAATCATTAATCATTGTTCCTATTCCCTAAAATTCTTTGAGAACTTTCCCTCAATATTTTATTTCTTTATTAGTTTCTCCTAATTCAAACATAAACTAAAGCTGCATTTGGTTTGAAAGAAAAGGTGGGGAATATACAATACATAAACCCACCGAGTCTAGTCTCCATTGGTGTTGTTCTTACCTACAATACACAAACCCGCCAAGCATAATCTCCATTATTTTACTCTTGTATTATTG
The DNA here is from genome assembly GCF_000365185.1 of Nelumbo nucifera. Next base: position 2,063,923 of record NW_010729078.1, on the reverse strand, counting down.
GCGTGAGTTGCAAATTAATGAATTCAAAGTAAGCCTAACACCCTGTTTGGTTTGTAGGAATAGGGGTTTGAAATCGGAATGGGTTATTCTCTTATTTGGGAATGAAACCTCATTCCCTTATCATTTTCTTGGGAATGAAATCTCATTCCTGTTGATTTCAATTCTTATTCCTTTGTTTGAGGGAATGGCCATTCTCTATATCTTTTTTGGAAATAAAATTCCATTCCTGCTGATTATAATTCTTATTCCTATTCCTGTTTAAATCAAATAGATTATAGGAATAGACCATTTTAATTTTGATTCCATTATAAAGGATTTCAATTCCAATTCCAATTGTCAGTTTTTTTTTTCATTTATGATAATATGATTTATCACTTATCATTTTTATTCTCAAAAAAATCAATATTAATAATATTACTTTAGTTTATACGACCACTGCTTAAGGCGTGAACCTCTCTTACAATTTGATTTTGAGCGTTGAGGCGATAGGCGTAAGCCTCATAAAACACAAACACAAAGCCAAAGCCTTAAGCATTTTGGCTTTGGCCAACGGGAACAGCCGCCTCGCCTGTCGCCTCGAGGGCGTAAGCCTTTTGGCCTGGCTTCATCTATCAAACCAAACACAAGCTAATAACAGTTTTAGAATTGGATTGACCCAAATTGGATCAGATTATAAAAAGTGGAGCAGCATCAGCAAACCCTACTTCCCATATACGAAGCTTCCACGTTGGTAACTTTAGTGTGGCGGTCAAAAAGGTCAGTGCAGTAAATTTGATGGCAATAACCGTTGGAAACATGTTAAAAAGAAGCCAACCTTTATCCTTTATTTTCTCTCACTCTCAGCTGGTACAGCAAGAGCACTATACAGAAATGAACACGTATGGCATTCCTATTCCTGCACTTGTATCAGTCACATCATCCCCATGCCGTTGAAAACCAAGTGGAGAAAAACCCAGCAATATTTCAGGAAAAAAAAGGGAAAACAAGTTTTGCCCATCTATGTACAGTGTTTGGCAACATTTGTCATGATGTTGATTCTGGTCGCGGTCGGTTAGAGGCAATCTCTCAAGTGGGATCAAATCAATGTTCCCTCGGTTTTGTTGCATAGCCTTGTGAGTACGTGGCAATTCTTGTTTTATGATTAATTAACACGTGGCAAATGAAGTCCGGCAGTGCTAATTAATACAATTGTCATTAGACCATCGCGTAGTATGTGTTTGGCATCGGTGCTGGAAACATGGTACATTTTTTTCACAAAACGGTGTTAGGTATCTAGAGTTGTAAGTACTATTTTTAATTTTTTGTTTGGAATTGGTGCTGCCATATATAGATGTTTTCTAATAAAATAGCATTCGTTTGGTTTGGTAATGGTGTTAGTAATAACAGTTTCAACCACTGTTTTCAAAATCAGACCGGACCGGATGGTCGGATCAGAAAAATTGGGAATCGGTCAACCGGTTTCGTTTTCCTCTAAAACCGCTTTTTCCTCCAAAATTGTTGATTTTGGTCAGCAAACCATTGAACCAGCCAATTAACCATTCAAACCATTTGAACTGTTCAAATGGTTTTGACCATTTTTCAATTTTTCAATTTTTTAATTTTTTTAATTTTTTTGTCAGAATGACCGATTGTTCAAGTCGAACGGTCAAACCGTTTGAACCAGTAACCGAACCCCTGATTGATCTGACCACCAATTCGATTTTAAAAACCATGGTTTCAACATTAATTTATATTATCTAATGTAAAAATGATGTTACATTGATGATACATCATTGTATCGCTAGCAGCAATGCATCGTTTTTTCAAACATATTGAATTTGATGTTATTTCAGATCACACTTTCCTTGATTTTCAAAATAATGGCTGAAAACAATATTTTTTTCTGAGAAAAAAAATGGTATCAAACAAGAAAACATTATTTGAAACACCACTTTCTCTTATGTGATGCATACGTGGCATCATTTTCTCATAAAACAGTATCGATACCAAACATCACCCTAATTTGTTTGTAGTTGAACTTTGTTAGCATTGGATTAAAAGTAAAACAGATTTGGGTGATTGGTCTTTTAAGAGTCCACTCCACCTCAAAATTCATAAATTAATTCTAATGTATTTATCCCACATCCCTTGTAAACAGCATCCCCATTAAATTGAGAATCTTTTCTCCCTTATACCGACCCAAACTATGGTTTATGAATTATGAGATGGACTGAACTCGAATTACGCATTTTTTCATCTTATTTTGTTTATTTGCAATGTAGATGAATTAAAAGAAAATCTTAAAACAAAATAAAGCGAAAATCAAAGAAAAAGTGGGCTAGTCGCTAGAATTTGTACTCTTATGTAAATTGTATTAATGTAAATTAAAATGCACTTCAAACAAACAGGTAGAAAAATCCAAATAGTGGAGAGATATGAACCAGGAGGACCCATCTCTTTTTCCTAAAATGATTAATAGGAAATTAAAAGAAATCGCATTCATTCAATTACACTACCATCAGAATTTAGAACTCAAAATTCAAAAGGAAAAAAAAATTCAGACAATYYACATGCAACTAAAAAACTGTAAATACCATTAATTGAGAAATCTATTTGTTTTGCTTACTTGTACATGCAACCAAACAGAACCCAAATTTGAAAGGGATACCAGCACTGAATATTGAATGGGTTTCACAAAAGTGGGATGAATGAGTACAGTAATAATTGTCCCACAAAAATATCCACCCTCACTGACCGCCTCAAATTGGACCACCAGCGACCGAAATAATGCCCATCGCGGCCCACTTTTGCCAAAGCTTTCAAATGACTGAGGTGTTTGGGGCCCAGTATCTCAAAAGATCCAAATCCAATCCCAATATATACACATCTTTTTGCATCATCATTTTCACATACAAACAGTGCTGTATTTCTGTGTTTTGAACCCTCACCAAACAAACCCAGCCCTCATATGTTCAAACTTCAAAGCATCAGATTCAGATGCTGCTTCACCGCTCACCAACCAAGCCCAATAAAACCCAATTTCCTCCTACAGTGAAGTAAGTAACTCGTCTGATACTGGCTCAATGAATGAGGACCGAGTCAAACTCGACATAAGTATAAGTGTATAACCATCCATGGCCATAACCAATTAACCACAATTTTGACGGCCCAAGAAACTGGCCTAAGATCCGTCAGGGGGGGGGGACGGAATGTGTCGGTGATTTCTTTTCGGTTAGCTGGGCGGTACAGAATGCATGAACTCATTGACCACATGTCCGTAGGAGATTACAGTGGGTCCCACCTGGGTCATCCACGTCATCTGACCGGATTCATGGGTTTTGATTGCTTTGTCTTGTTTTCGCTGCTTATATATTTAATTTGGTAATTAAAAAATAAGATAAAATAGGAGAAAGGGAAAATAAAAAAAAAAACAAGAGGAGGTATAAATAAACAAACAGCTGCTCACATGGGGGAGAGAAACTAATAGTACTGTCGCGTGTCAGAGTGGTGTCAGGGGGGAGGGGCATAGAGTACGGCCAGAAGAGACAGCTGCTCACGTGGGTCCCGATGCTTTTGCGCTTGTAGGAAAAAGCATAGCACGCCGGCACGCGAGGCCAAGGAATATGGCACGTGCCACCACGTGACTCGGTTTTTCAATCAAGTTTTTTTTCCTCTAATTTTTAATTAAAAAATAATTCTCCTACTTGTAGTGTGCAACTTTTCCAGCGACCCACCCAACTTTTGGAATTTTCAACTCAGCCACTGCTGTGCTGCTGGTTTGCTTCTGTTTCAACCTCTTCGTGGTGACGGTGGCCGGTGGAGTCGTAGTAGTAGCCTAGTAGGGGGAGGAGGGGGACCTCACTTGCCACTTGTTCCTTCAAAATGGGGCCCACAGTTAAGTGGGTCCCACATTTTAGTGGACAATAAATACTTGGCTGCTGCCATGGTCGGTCAAAGGCGTCTGACCACTTCAGATCTAAACTCTAAAATCTAAGTCCTAATTAATCCTTGAAATCCTTAAACTTAAACCCTAAAATCTAAAATCTAAATTTTAAAATTCATAAATATTTAAATTTTAAATTTTAAACCCTAAATCTATATGAACCCTAACACTAGATTAATATGTAAAATGGGTCCAATCCAATGGGATAGGAGAAGTATGTTTGACATTGCAATTAAGAATATGTGGACGGGCATTTGGTTCACCCCACACACTTTCAGACTTTCTGATCGGGTTAATCTGCATGCAGAGGTAGGTCATGGGTGGGCCCCGAGACGCGTGCAAGTGAGTGACAAATGAAGATAAGTACCAGACCATTTGGGCAGTACCGACTATTCTACAGTGGACAAAACAATTCGGTACCCAAAAAAAGTTGGTGCATGCTTCAATTCCAAGAACCCGAACATAAAACAAACAGAATTGATACAATCAAAATAATAGACCCAATGCCCACATAAATGCAATGTGTTTAATTCCTTATGTGTTCATGTTCCTGGGGGAAGAGGGATAGGGCTAGAGACGTGGGTGGAATGGATTATGGATAACTGTCTTGGAGTTGGGGTTATCCAAATCAAAAAAACAAAAGAGTTTCTGTTGGGAAGAATTATTGTAGTTAGGTAAATAATGTCATTTGTGTAGAACTCTTTGTCGGACATTTTGGTTTTGGGGGGGGGGGGTGGTGATGGGTGTCAATGTGAGAGAGGGTTATCGTATTGAAAATATCTTTTTAATTGTTGATTGAGTTTGGGCGAAACTCTGGTGATCAGGGACGATATGAACCTGGCCATGAACCTTGTTCCCATAGATGATACATTATGATATGTTATTTTATACTTATTATAATATGTATTATTTTAAATATAAGCTAACTCGTAGGAGTGGCCGAGGAAGGTGAGGTAAATTTGGGGATCCTATTTCTCATAAGTAGGGGTGAACAACGGAAAATTGAACTGAAYTGATAAAATCGAATAAAAAATTTTGATTAATCGAAATGATCGGTTTGAAAAAATTAAAGATATTAATTCAATTTTGGTTAATCAATATAAATGAATATATTATTTATATATATAAATTAATATATAATTATAATATTTTATATTTATTATATATAATATTATGAAAATTAGAAAACTAAAAAATCAATGAATCGAACTGATGGTTAACAATCAATTAATCAACGATTTGGTACGGTAACGAACCCCTACCCACAGGCACGGGGATGGGGTTGAGATTTTCAGCCCAGTCAGGTGCGGGACAGGGATAAGGTGCGGTGAGGTACAGGTGCTTGGGATCGGGAATGCAGAATGTGAAAAGCAGCCCCAACCCGCCTAGTTTCAATTCCTAGAATCGGACAATCTGAATTACACCCAACAGAATACAATTATACTAGTCAACACCCACCTTACCCGACCAGACCCTTTTGTTGGTGTTAGTAAAGCCCAATTAGTATCAAGCCCTAGTTTTAAACAGATTCTATGAATGGTTGGAAGCTCTGCACAAAAATTATATTTGTATAAATGATAATTTGCGGAGTCCCCTGTTTCACAGGGATTGGAATGGAATCGTCGATTCTGTTGATTCAGTTTTTGTCAAAAACTGTTGAATTGGTCAATGATTTATTGATTCGAATACTCGAATCATCAAATTTTTGACTCATTCAATGGTTTTTGGTCATTTTTTTTAATTCTTTTCATCGAGAACCACCCAAGCAACCAGTTCCGTTTTATTCTAATGTCAGTTTCTAGCAAAAAATCGTTGAATCGGTCAACAACCCATTGACTCAAGCGATCAAACCGTTGACCCGTTAAATGGTTTTTGGTCTTTTTTTTTTAATTTTTGTTGTTAGAACAGGCCATTCGTTCAAACCGAACAGTCGAACCGTCGACCCAAAAACTGGTGGCCAGAATAGTTCCGTCTTTAGGTCGTTTGAGTCAAACGCTTGAATAACATAACACATATGGTACTGCTTAATGGACCTCAGACACTCAATTTTTTGCTTGTAATTTTTTGTTAGAATGAGTCATCTGTTTTTTTTTTTCATTGGGTACCGTCCAAGCAACCAGTTTTGTTTTACCCCAATCCCGGTCCCTGGCCAAAAACCATTGAATCAGTCAACGACCCATTGACCCGAGTGGTCAAACCATTAAACCGTTGACCCATTCAATGGTTTTTGGCCATTTTTTTATTTTTAAAATTTTTGTTGTTAGAACGGGCTGTCCGTTCGAACCATTAACCCGAAAAACGATGACCAAAATGGTTCCGTTTTCGGGTTGTATGAGTCACACGTTCGAATGACATAATACGTATGGTACTACTTAATGGACCTCACACACTCAATTTTTTTGTGTAATTTTCGTTGTCAGAATGTGTCATTCGTTCGAATCGGACGATTGAACCGTCGACCCAAAAACTGGTGGCTAGAATGGTTCCGTAGTTTTTTGCTTCTAATTTTTGTTGTTAGAACATGCCATCCGTTCAAACCAAACAATTGAACCATCAACCCAAAAACCAGTGGCCAAAATGGTTTCGTTTTCGAGTCATATGAGTCACATGCTCAAATGACATAACATGTATGGTACTATTTAATGGACCTCACAAACTCAATTTTTTGCCTATAGATTTTGTTGTTAGAATGGACCGCCCATTCAAACTGGATGATTGAATCGTCAACCCGAAAACCGGTGGCCAGAATGGTTCCATAATTTTTTGCTTGTAAATTTTGTTGTCAGAACGGGCCATCAATTCAAACTGAACGGTCGAACCATCGGTTGTCAAAACGTTATTAACAACATTTATCAATAATAGTAAGTAATTATACTATTTAATTATTAAAATTATTTAGTTATTTTTAATATAAAAGTAAATATTAAATTTATGAATAGGATTTATTAACAATATTCATTAAATTAATTATTACCAAAATTAAATTAAAGTAACATTATTTATCAATAATAATAATTATGATTTTATTAAATAATCAATAACAGTACTTTTAATAACATTTTTAATTATTTTTAATATAACAATAATTACTAAATTTATTAACAGTATTTATTAATAACAATATTTATAATTTTAATTTAAAATAAAATTAAAGTAAATATCTATTTATTAACAATATTTATAATAACAGTAATTATTAATTATAATAACTAATTATATATTTATTAAATTACTGTAATAATCAGTAATTACTGTTATAATAATAGCAGTAATTCAGTAATTACTGTTATTATAATTAATAAGATATGGGTGCTCTCACATGGGAATCTACTCGCACGTGTTCTATATATATATATGATGAACACGAAAATAAAAAAGGGCAGCCTAATGCTCCAAGTTCTCGCTAATGCAGGGTCTAGAAAGGAAGAGATGTATGCAGTCATACCCTTGTATAAGAGGCTGCTTCCAAAACTTGAACCCTGGTCACTTAAGTCAGAACAAGTAAATTCCAACAATTTTAGAATGTTTAAAGATAATACACTAAATGTCACACACACACATATATTGATTCAAATTACTCAGTATCAATTTTTTTTTCTTATTGCAAATTGTCATAATTGTTGATAGTGGTCCACCCACTGGTCCCAAACCAAGACATTGCCTGGGTAAGGTTGCATGCTAGATTTGTTAACAAGGCCAATGCAGAATTGTATATCACTGTTTTCAAAATCGGACTGGACCGGAAAAACCGGGTATCGGATACCTGACCGGTTCTGTTTTCCTCCAAAACCACTTTTTTCCCCCAAAATTGTTGATTTTGATCAGCAAATCACTGAACCGGCCGGTTCATTGTTTGAATCGTTCGAACCGTTTTTCAAAATTTTCAAAATTTTTATTTTTTTGTCAGAATGAGCTGGCCATTCGGGTCAAACGGTCGGACCGTTCAAACCGGTAACCGGACCCCTGACCGATTCGTTTTTAAAAACCATGTTGCAGATATTATCGATGTCTTAGAGGTCTGAACTCTGAAGTGAGACAGACCCACATCAACGATCCAATTTAAAAGTTACCCAAAAAAAGAAGGGGTGTTTCATCCACAACAAATCCATATTTGAATCATGCATATCTTGAACCGTTGGGTCATTGAATCAGTTACAGATCTTATGATCATTATCATCATCATCTAAGCTGTCTCAAACTATATGAGGTAAGTTACATGAATCCTATTTTACCATATACCATATGGTCCATATCATCTACCCCTGGCTCTTTTAGCCCTTTCAACTTATAACTTGGAGTGCAATTTGAATTGGTCCAAGTTAGAATGTAGACTGTTTACGGATCAGGCCTTCTGGCCTGGTCCATTAAAGGCCAATCCAGGCCCACCCTAGTTGCACCACTACTTGTAACATATCCTTTTTGGGCTGTGACCAGACTCCCTGTACTCTACTTGTTCATGCTTAGGAGGTACTGCCATTCTAACAAGTTTTTAATAAGGATAAAATGTGTGGGTTTAACCAGGTTAAATATGGACCGATGAGATCCATTCGGCTCCAACCGAACTTTTTTCTTTTTGATAGAGACAGGCTGTGCTATACAATACGGGGGAAGCATGTCCCCTCAAATCACACATACAAATAAAAGCTAAGGGACCCGGAAGATTGTTAAGACTAAGATCAACAAACCCTCGAGACAATGAGAGAGCTGCATTAGCTAAGCCAATCCGTTGCTTGATTTACATGTGCCTGTAACGAAGGTCCTCATTTAGCTGCAGTTTCAGTTCCAACCAATCCCGCACAATGTTCCTCAACCTATACGGGGTGGTGATGGTGATGAGCTTTTGGCAAGAAATAACAATCTTTGAATCGCCCTCAGTGATGATGGGATTGTTGATAAAGTTTGCCGCCAGATTATGGGCCTCTCAAGCAGCCCAAGCTTCAGTCAGGTTGATGAAAGTAGAACTTGATGTTGCACGATCTGGGCATTCCTACCTGGCTGTGACCTAGCTTCCGGCTAGAACGAACGGCACCTGAGAGGAAGGAGGAAGTGAAGGGTTCCCGGGGAGATATCCTGGTGGGAACACTCTGACGACTAAGTTAGAACTGGAGAAGAATCTCGAAGAGAGAGTAGAGAGTAAGAGTGCTGAAAGTGCTTAAGCTTCAATACCTTTGCTTCGCGAGGGTGGTGGTCCTTTTATACCAGAGGTCGGTTACATCAGGTGTAACCGTCATTGCCCTAGCCGTTAATGCCAGGACTGAGGTGGCAGGTGCAAGCCGCCACTGTGGGCTGCTGCGGCAGGGTACGGACTCATTAGGTGTGCTAAGCTTTTCAGGGACAGCAGGCACGCCGCCGCCTGGCAAGAGATGTGGGCATTGCCACTAGATCCGACAAGTACAGATGTCAGGCGGATCTTCCCTACAGGCTACCGAACCACTTTGGTCCGACAGGTACGAATTCTGCAGGTGCAGTCCCGAGGTACTTCTCCCTCGGGACACTTAGCCAAAAGCTGAGATGCCCCCTCCTCAAGAGAGGAGAGCTCGGGGCTTAAGGGGAGCTCGGGCTCCTACGCGGGGAGCCCGGGTCCCTTAGGGCTGCGGGAGCTCGGGGCGCTTAGGCCTTGTGCTTGGGGCGGGCTGAGCCTTGCTTCCTAGCGAGCTGTTACTCCTGCCGAGTCGTTTGGCTTCGTCGAGCTTGTTATGCTGGGTTGTGGCCAGGCTGTCGTGCTGAGTTGTTGCTCATGCCAGGTCATGTTCACGTGTCCCCATGCTATGAGGTCGGGCCAAATCACCCTACATCAGAACCTAAGTTGTAAGCTTTGTAGTTCAGGCTCCAATCGAACTTCATTGAACCTGTACCCAACCCTACCAGGTCTTATTTCATCCAAACGAGGCATCAAAAGCTCAACAATTTTGCTGGAGGAATTCATGAAGCAATTTCATGGAAATCAACCCATAGGTTTACAGGTAAGTTTTGATCTAAGAGGTCAATTGTTCAAGCTTGAGCACATTCGGGTTCCTTTTTTATTAAGGTTGCATTTGAAAACAATGCAAATGGAGTGTAAATCCCGGTTCAGGATAAATTTACATTCTGGTTCACTTTTGCCTGTGTTTGGCAACATTACATTTATGCATTGACAAATGACAGATCAATACATATTTACGTTGATAATAAGATGAAAAAGTACATCAATAAAAAAAGAAGTAAATTTGCATTCAAGTGGGCTTTTGATAAAAAAAGCATATGCTTTATTGAAATTCATGTTTGCATCCATTACAGCTAAAAGTCTGTTTGGTAAGTCAGTGCAAAACTAACCCAATTTTATAATTTATATGATCCATTTTACACTCTACATATTTGCATTCAGACTTATCTGCATCGCATTGTTTCCAAACGCAGCCTAAGTTATTCACATATCAAAGGAATAGTTGGGCCTGTCCGAATTGGGCTTAGGCGTGCGGAAGGAAAGTAGGCCAATTGGATTTTATTCTACGTTCAACGCGATAGGTCAATCGTCTAAGCAAGTCAGTCTGGCAAACTTAAAATCATAAAGATTAGGCCCATCTTCAGTCTTCACATGTTTCTCATTCATGCAGGAAAAAGAGGATTTGAGTAGATGGGATTAAAGCAAAATCCCCGCCCTAATATGGGCTTAAATTCAATGAAAAGTGAGTGCGTGGGAGGCCTTGCGGGATGGGCTTGGATCTATATTTGTGTAACTACATTGAAGTTGAGCAGCAAACATTACGCCCATCTTACATTTTGCAGGTTGGATTTTTTTAAGCCTAAAAAGGCAAATGTTATTAAGAAATGCTCAGAATACATCCATGATATTAGAATAAGCAAGAATAAAGTTGAAGAAAGTTATAAGGAAAGTGGAACGATAAATCATAAAACCCTTAATAGACAACCGATTTAAACTGCTGATGAAGAAGATAGTGACCCTGAACATCGGGAGAGATGACTCATGAGATCTCTGCAAACAGCGCAAACCCATAAAATGCCAAGAAAAGGAGGACCGGCTGCCTCCAACCGAGACAAAACTCAACTGATCCAGAAGTTAGAAAATTAGTCCAAACAGTAAAATCCATCTACAGGACCTATGGAAGCTACTCTCTTCTTTCCCCACTAAAAGTCATAAAGTAAAAGAGAAACAGAACTCAACTAAAGTAGAAGTTAGAAAATCAACCCAAACAGTAAAGTCCATCTACAGGACCTATGGAAGCTACTCTCTTCTTTCCCCACTAAAAGTCATAAAGCAAAAGAGAAACAAAACTCAACTAAAGTAGAAGTTAGAAAATGAGCCCAAACCCCTACACTACTCTCTTCTTTCCCCAATAAAAGTCATAAAGCAAAAGAGTAAGGAGAAAGTGAGAGAGAAAAAAAATACTAGTTCAACTATGTACATGAAAAACAGAAAGTACTTTTCTTTTGCACCTCAAAAGTACCATGTAAAGATGTTAACTTTTAGGTCGTGTTTGGATGGGGCGGAATTGAGGGGACCAATTCCACAAGTTTCAAGGTACTGACTGTGCTTTGGCTTCATTTTTATGCAATGACTTGAAATGGGAAACTAACGGGTTTGGATTTATAATTTCACTTTTTTTTTTGAAGAATTTTAAATTCCTTGATGGAGTAGTACTAGTCATTTGAATTCCACGAATAAACCTAGCTTATTTATGTTATAAAAAACTTGGCACTGATGATGCCTAACGAGGGAATTTCAAATATTTGAATTCTAATAAACAATCTTATTAGTAATACTAGTCTTTTAAGCTTCAATTTGTTAGTAAGGGAATTTATCATGTAGAGCCCGTTAAATCATATTATACAACTGATATACAAAAGAGTCATATACTTAGGAGGTGTTTGGCAATATGGATGATTTTGTTTTTCAAAACAAAAGCAACTGCCGCATCAGTAAAAATAATATTATTTTGCTGATATAGCAGATGTCCTTGTTTTGAAAAACAATATTGTACACATCTGCGAAAACCCCCTTTGTTAGTGGGTTGGACGATGTCTGAAGCAAAATCAATTTGAATGGGTTGGATGGACCAATAATAAAGATTGAATTAGACCAGATTTAATAGTCCAATGTACTTATTGGATTGGACCTGGTCCACTTGTAATGGATTTATATTAGACTGGTTGGATTTAACCAATATCTAGTCCATTAAATAGAGGGATAATAGCATATAAGGGAAACTTTTGGGCCCTAATATCAATAAAAGTAATATATTAAAAAAAAATAAAATTAGATTAACTTTTTAAAAATAATATCAATTAAGGGTAAAATTACTGTTCATCTTCTTTTTCTTGCAATCTATTCAATATTGTTGCCGCCGGCCGCTGCTGCTGCCGCCGCCCCGGCAACGCCTTCGGCTATCTCCGCCCACCTCTGCCTCCGCTTCCGGCAACGTTGCCGTAGGTTGGTGGAGACAGAGGTGGTGGCAGTGGCGCTGGTGGTCATTCATCTACCCAACACCACCACCTCTGCCTCCGGCAACGTTGCCGGAGGTGGGCGGAGACAATGGCGGCGGCGTTGGGTAGAGGAATGACCAATAGCGCCGCCGCCTCTGCCTCCACCCACCTCCGGCAACATTGCCGGAGGCGGAGGTAAAGGTGGGCGGAGATAGCCGGAGGCGTTGTCGGAGCGGCGACAAGCGGTGGCGGCGACACTGTTGAACAGGTTGCAAGAAGAAGATGATGAACAGTGATTTTACCCTACCCTTAGTTGATATTATTTTTAAAAAGTTAACATAATTTTGAATTTTTTTTTTTAAATATATTACTTTTATTGATATTAAGACCCAAAAATTGCCCTTATATGCTAATATCCCTTAAATAGAAGATAAGAAGTTTCAAATTAGTCATCCTTGGTTTTACTATCAAGTAGCTTTTTGATTCAATGCCCATGTAAGCAGTGCTAGATTAGAAAATCACATGTTTGATTCCAAAGTTGTCTTTGTTTTGTTTAGATGATCCAAACTCTTGTTAGTTTCAAAAGTCTTTTTTTCAGCTTCCATAAAATGGATTATTTTCAACACTTTATTTCTTACAACTTACATTTGCTACGTAACCCTGCGCTGAAACAAGTAAATCAAAGCCTTTGATTTGCTGATATGAAAAATATGGCTGTTTACTTGACGATACACCATGTGTTCTCTATTGATTTCATTCAGACCTGATTTTTTTATTTGATTGTATCCTTAAGGAGTGTTCTCTGAAAATCAGGTACTATGCATCAATACTCACGGGGCCGGGTTGATTGGCCAAAGCACTTTGAGAATAACCGAAAACACCTTCTATAAACCTTTAGAACATATATAGCAAGGGAAGATTATGAGAGTCTTCCGATCGCTCTGGGGGCTATTGTTTTCACTTTTCATCAGCATCTAACATCACATGATCGACTTACAGCCGATCAGACAGCAAGGTCCCCGACCGGATGATTTTGTCTTTTGGGAGTTCCTCATATATAGTTTAAGACAGTTTCCGAAAAGCGAAGGGGGCCGCCTAACTACATGATTACCAGTTTTACCCATCCTATATGTCACAATTATTGGAGGATGGTGCTAGAGTTTTACCGTGGCAGTCAATCTGGCAAAACTCTTATTTGACATATTGGATATATTTGGTTCACTGTTAAAAATTATTTGGATATATCAAGYTAGGGGTGGCAAAACTTAATCCCCTTAAACTTCTAGATTGATAGTGATAGTAAAATTACTAAATTGTCCATTCAAAATTCCATTGACTAATGGTAAGAAATATCAAGATGATGAAAATGACCATTCTAAAGCACAAGGGCATTGATGAATCAATCATTCTCAAAGTGTGTTGTACAAATAATAAGCTTGAGAGAAACATGTTTTTAGAAAAAACTAAGTTTTATTTTATTTTTGGAGTAATAAGAGAGAATAGAAAAGCTAAGGTTTTTTGGGGGTAATAAGAGAGACCAGAAAACTAGGTTAAAAAGATAAAATTATATCACAAATAACACGAGTAATTTGGGGTTTTAGAAATGCTTACTGAAATAATATTCCATGAAGTTAACTGATAGAGTGCGGTGAGGGCAAAGTGCTGGAATTCAGAAGTTAAAACTCTGTCTCAAAACTTCGGGGGGCAAAGTTTCACCACCCCATACTTATAGGTAGGGTATCCAACCCATCCTATTCCTAATAGTACCTGTTTATCAAAACCTTATAGATTTTGGAACGGGTTTGAGTTTTGACGTTAGAGCACCCATTACCTGAACAGAATTATACTTAACATGGGGACCCACTCTCAACACCCGATTATAATATAGTAAAAAGGGGTTGAGATAGGATGCAAAACCTTGCCCTTGTTTCCCATTATAGGCATCTTTAGCGCTAACCTAATAACACACCATTTCTTTTTATATGCGCCAACACGAAGGATCAACTGATCAACATTCTCCAATAGAGGAACAAACCCTAAAAGCACAACCCCCAATGCTAACCACATCCAATTCCAAGCCAAACAAAACCTGGGGTTTTATTGAGAAATAAAAATTGCCAAGGGAATCAGTCACCTGGGTCAGAGGTTTGCTGACCAAATTAATGATTTTTAGTGAAATAATGGTTTTAGGGTAAAACGGAACCAGTCACCTGACCGGTTCTCAGTTTTTCCTGTCTGACCATTCGGTTCGGTCCAGTTTTGGAAACCATGCAAAGCAATATAAAGCTTAAATAGTTAGAACACGGGATCTGCTCCTCCCAAATCGCAACTCACAGCAACTTGCAGCCGTGCATTGAGAAAATGACAGTATTAGTACAAGAGATATTTCCGGTGTGTGGCTACAAATGCTGTGAAAATGGTACGAGGCGTGCACTATGAGGAGCAAATTCGAGTTCTAAATACTTAAACCCAGAAAGGAGGCAAGAGGTGGTGAAGGATCCCCTCTTTCCAAGTCGGATAAGATAATTCAAGAATCCTAAAAAGTTCCAAACCAGCCCATAATGTCTTAATAGACCAAAGCAAAGTCAGAAGCCACATCATGATCCTAAAAAACCACCCTCTTTTCCAATGAGACTCATCAGTCATTGAAACCTCGAAAGCCACATTAGAACCATTAAAAYTTGAATGAAGGTCGCCGGGGAACAGGTCAGTGAACAATACATATTCAGACCAAGAGGTGTGCTGTGAATAGACGCCCAAAGAAGAGATGAAAAATATAGAACTGAAATACCATCAAGACACCGAACAGGACATTTGCAGAATGAAGGCACTAACTGAAATACCAAATTTAAGGAAAGAAGTCAAGTATACAATATTAAACTGTCATAAATGCCACAAGATCTTTGGCTTTCTTTTTTGGTTGAAAGCATCATATATTATTATTGAGTATACATACAGCCACCAAAGCAGAGTCATAGTGTTTTGATCCTTCACTGTATTTTGTGATCTTCCGCTTACTTAGACCCTGTCAATTGTAATCTCTCTCTGTCTCTCTCTCTCTCTCGTACACACAAATGAAACAAAAAACCAAACCAGTAGTAGTCTAAAAAGTTCACTTTCTAAGAAGAAGATTGATCCCCAACGAAGCCGTGCTGATCATCAGCCCCATCATCGCCAAGAAACTAAGTTTCCTGTTACACACCCAAAAAATGAAATCCATAACAGAAAAAATAGGAAAAAGGAAAGAAAAGAAGACGGAAATGGAATCAAAATCAAGAAGAGAGAATTATCACAGATTGAGACCAGAGATACAAATTAGAGCTAAAATGGAAGGTTGATTACCCGATTTTCAAACGATTGTCAGGAACACCAGTTGCATAGCCAGTGAAATAGAAATAACGACCCACTATATAAAGGAGTCCAAGCCCAGCAGAAATTTTAGGATATTGGAGTCCTCCCAGAAGCAGCGATACAAAGAACATAGGCATCATCTCTAAAGAGTTCTGGTGCCCTCTCTGCACCACCCATTAATTAGATCAAAACCCAGAAACCAAAAACCAGAACCCATCTCCCAAATTAAAAAAAAAAACATTAAAATAAGCATCAGTAGAATGTGGGCGTCTAATTTCTTCTGAAATTTTTTCTTCGCAATACCTGAACGCAATTGAAGAGCTTTGCATCCTTGTTTTCAGATTCTAATGCGTAAAGAGTTGGATAAAACACCTTATACCTGCAATTTTATCATCCCAAAAGAGATCATTCGGATTACTTCAAAGAAAAACAGAAAAAAAAAACTCGGTAAAGGTAAAAGAGGAAAAAAAAAGTATTTGGCATGAATTTTCATACTTCTTTCTCGCCTTGCCGACTTGGAAAGCCATCCACGCATTAAGAAAGCCATAGAGAACCAGCACCAGCACAACGTATCCATACTCTCTTGGTAGCAATTCTACTATAGCCATTTGATTCTTGTTATTCTGCTCTGTTGCGAATTGATTTGGCTAGTGTTTTTGCCTTCTCTCTTCGGGTATATATAAATTACAAGCATTTATTTTCCTTTTGTTTTAGCTACGTCACTCATGATGACATGCATGCTTTAAAACCTTTAAATTAACAGAGAGCACCCCAAGGGGCATGCAGATAAGAGGTAGGGAACTACTACCAACAAAGCGCTCCTAACACTGTTCCAACAAGCCATTGCAGCCGTACATTAGGAACACCTCCCTGGAGATGTTCCCGATGTGCGGCTGCAGTGGCTGGTTGGGATTTGTTGGGACCATATGAGAACACAAGGGTTGAAAAAGAAGAGTGGTCGGTGCTGGGAACATTCCATTGAACGTGTTTGAATCGTTGACTTTGTAGGTGTTCTTCATCGGTGCTGGGAGCATTTAATGTTTATGAGAAAAATGGTGATAGGCATATGGAGATGTTATTTTTTATTTGGAATCGGTCCTGCTACATGAGCTGTTTTATGAGAAAATAACACTGATTTTGTTGGATACCAGTGCTGGTAATAGCGTTTTAAATATGGTCTATATTATCCAACGTCTAAGATGATGCTACATCGTTTTCTTAGAAAACATTAAATTTGGCGTTGATCCAGTCCACACTCTCCTGATTTCCAAGGCATGGTTTAGAACAATATTTTTTCTGGAAAAATGATACCAAACAAGAAGACATTATTTGAAGCACCACTTTCTCTGATGTAGCACCCACGTGGTGGCATCGATGCCAAACACCCACTTCATGGACGTCTTGACACTCCCCAAAAACAAGAGAGTGGAGACTACAATCATAGCCACAATCGTTGCCTCTAATCATATTTCTATAAATATTATAAAAAGAAATTAATAAAAATTTGAGGGTCCACATACACTTGATCTATTTTTTAATATTTGAATTCAAATCTTATTCATCAAATTTAGACCAAAACCTTAAATTTGAATCTGATCCCACTTCATATCTTTAAAAATAAAATAAAACTAAACTTTATTAAAAAATAATTACCTTTTAACTTATGCATATGAAAAATTTATATAAAAGGAAGAAATTAAATAGAATGTGCATCTATAGAATTAGAGAAGGATTGAAAATTAATGGTGCATATGGGGTTTCATGTTATAGGTGAATACCAATTAAGTTAAAAGAAAAATTTTATGAAACAATTGTAAAGACAACAGAGTGTTGGACAATTAAGAAACATGTTAAAAAAATGAGTGTGTTAAAATGTAAATTTTGATATGAGCAATGAAAAAATTAAAAAGAATAGCATTAGAAATGAAATTGTTCGAAGGAACGTAGGAGCATAGACCCAAAAGGATATGTAGTGYTGAAGCTAGGAGTGGCAGCAACCCTCCTAATGAAGGTCAATTTTATCACTTACAAGTATAGAGAACAATTCTTGTTAGTAAAGATAAAGATTATCACCCCAAGAAACCCCAACCCCATTACCAAGGGTCAATTATATTAAGGGGAGAACAAAACGATAGAAACGAAAGTCTTAGAGGGTGTTTACTAGTGTGGCACAAAAAAGCATGGTATGTTTTTCAGGTCATTGGCCCTACTGTGATCAGTTTGAAATTGCAGTTTGGGGGAACACATCACACCACACTACACATTTTGTATTGTGGTTTGTGTGGTGTATTCCATACCCTTGAGATATGAAATACATATATTTTTATTAAAATATTCTAAATCAATGTTTTATAAGTGTTGCAAGGTGTAGTGGGTTGTGGAACATGAGATTTTATCGTGGTCCAAATTTTGACAATATATTCAGTTCTAAAAATCAATGCAACTCAGCTCAGAATGTGAAATGGTGTAAAAGAACGCATTTTTTTCTATGGTGAAACAAAATGACTTACCGTGGTTTTTAAAAACGAACCGGTTCGAATGGTCCGATCATTTGACCCGAACTGTTGGCCCGTTCTGACAAAAAAAAATAAAAAATTTTAAAAAAATTAGAAAACGATCAAAATCGATTGAACGATTAACTGGCCGGTTCAGCGGTTTGCTGATCAAAATCAACAATTTTAAGGGAAAAAGCGGTTTTGAGGGAAAACGAAACCAGTCAGCTGACTGGTTCCCGATTTTTCCAGTCTAGTCCGATTTTAAAAACCAGGTGAATTACAACCACAATACCAAACACTCCCTTAGAAAACCCCATTAGGAAGGTGTGACAATGGCAAGACTTGCACTCATTATTTTTTTATTTATGTGTATTGACTTGTTATCGTCGATCCATTTCTTTATTTGTGTTCATTTGTTTCTCTTTAATGTATATATTGCTTTAATTCACGCATACATTAAAGAAAATGTAAATGGAGAGACTTGAGTCATTTGCTTTAAAAATGGAAAAAATATCCGTCTATTCACCATATTTAAATATGATTTTATCTGTAAAATATATTATATATAATATTTATGTAACCCATAGAATATATATATATATATATATATATATATATATATATATATAATGTGCAAAATCATGAATATCGCAAAATAATTGAGGGATTCAAAAACAATGCTTAAAAAACATTTGAAGTTGTGAAAGATATGTAGAATTATCAGGAGGCCACTGGAACATATTAAGAGACTCCATGATTGTTAGTATTTCAGTACTGTTTGTATAGTTACAAAGTGCATAGACTAGTGTAGCTAGGCCCTAGACCCTATTCATGTGCCTTAGAGCTCAAGGTCTTCCAACACTCCAAAGGACTCATGGAACTCAAGTTTAGGATTTCCAAATCACTTTTTGCCCCTTTTTACAATTGGAGCTTTCTCCTTTTCTAAGCTTTCTTCTCCTTCCTCTGAGTTCGGTTTTTCATTTGCTTCAACCTTTGTCCCTTTTCATTATCTTTCTTTGCGAATTTGGCACTTTTGCTACTCTTTAAGCTTATCGACTTTAGTAAATCTTATCCTTCATTTATCATTTTGGGACCCTAGACTTATCCTCCTTGGCCAAATCCTAATTGTTTTGGTTTCTCATTCTTCCCATCACATTGATTATCTTCACTCACTTTTCTCACATTTTCGGATGGCTCATAGTGAGAGGGAGCACCATTAAGTGGCAGCCCAAATGGCAACCCAAGTAAACAATTCTAGTCTTAGGTATTTGATGAGAGGTCATAAAAGCTTTGGGTTTCTCAAAGAGCTGGTGTCAATTGACCTATTTTGTCTTCAGTTTCCCAGAAGGTAGAATTTTCCTACTTGTGATTTGAGACAAGGGGATTCTTTATCTCATTATCTTTTCTTTCTGAGCATGGGGGATTATTGTTCTACCTTATTAATAAAAAGCTGAAGATCAGAACTTGATTCATGGAATTAGGATTTGTAGAACTGTTCCTTCTGTTTCTCATTTATCTTTTTGTGGATGTTGTGTTTTTATTTATTAGTTCTTCTAGGGAAAAGGTTGCTAACTTACTATATTTTTGAAATGTTTCAATAAATGTCAAGACAACTTATAAATTGTAATAAATTTGGAATTTTTTGTAGTAGAAGTGTAAGTCATAAAGGAGAAAATTTGATTAGCTGCTAGCTAAAAATGGGGAATTTGGATTGTAAACCTAAATATATAGGATTCCCCTTTTTTGGGAATAAAAATAAATCCTCCTCTGTTCATTTTGTTAGATAATCTTTCGACTAAGTTAAATGCTTGGAAAGCTACCAATTTGTCTCAAGTTGGTAAGTTAGTTCTTCTTAAATATGTGTTACAAGCTCTTCCCAACCATGTAATGTCTACGGTGCATCTTCTGGATAAAGTGAATGAGAGTATTGATAAGGTTCAAAGAAATTTTTGGTGGAATTTTGGTAAAGAAAGAAAATCTTTTTGTTGGACTAAGTAAAAGATATTATCTGCACCCCAAAATCTGAAGGTGATTTGGGCATTAGAAAAGCTAAGGAAGTCAATAAAGCCTTTCAGTGGAAGATTTCTTGGAATTTTTTCAACAGTGAAAATGCCTTATTGGTGCAAATGTTAAAATATAAATCCCTTAATAATATTGAGTTATTCCCCTCAAATCTTAAACATAATTCTTCTTTGTTCTGGAAGGAAGGCTTTGTGTAAGGCTTTACAAGAGGTTATTCCTTTTGTGGGTGTAAAAATTTCGAGAAGTCTGAATCTAAATGTTTAGAATGTTTTTTGCATTTGTTTAAATTACAGATTTATTGCTCCTGTGGGTCTTTGTTCTAAGCTTTTGAGGAACTTAAAAATTTCTGATTTGTCGAATGAGGATATGGTAGCTGGAAAGTGGACTGTCTATGATCTTGGTTTGTGGAGAGTAGCAAGGAATTTTGTTGCAGTCTCCTCTGTTTTAATTGCTAGAGGAAACAATTGTTTTTGTGTTTGTGGTGATTTTATATTATATTTGGGTGCTTAGTGATGAAGGAAGATTTGGCCCGACCTCGTAACCACTCAACACGTGGTAAAGGCAACAGCTCGCCAAGGCGTGAGCTTCGAAAGGAGGAACCAGCAGTCCGAACTCCCCGTAAGGAGCCCGATCTCTCCCTTAGGCCCCGAGTCTTGCGAACACAAAGGGCAATAACCCGAACTGGCCTGCCCCATGGCAGTTCGGGCCACACCTCTATCCGAACTCAAGACTTCACCTCGTACACCACTCCAGCACTTCGCCTCTAGGACGCCGAACTAGACAAACCACACCGTACTTGACACCGAAGGAGTCTATATCTAGGGGCGGCGCACCTGACTGACTTGGGATCTGACGCTTGACAGCCGCACTTCAACGGAC
>NW_010729078.1:1986720-2036705 GCF_000365185.1 Nelumbo nucifera | reverse complement strand
CTAAAGGGTTGTGGGCGGACAAGCTACCAAGTGTTCTATGGGCTCACCGAACTACGGAAAAAACCGCCACGGGAGAGAGCCCCTTTAACCTCACCTACGACACTRAAGCGGTAATCCCGACGGAGATCGAAATACCTACACTGCGACTAGAAGCATATGACGATCAGACAAACGGAGACAAATTACGTACCAACCTCGACCTACTGGACGAGGTAAGAGACCTCGCGCACATATGGACAGCAGCCTACCAGCAAAAAGTAGCTCGGTACTACAATGCCAGAGTAAAGAAGCGGAGTTTCCGCGTCGGCGACCTGGTTCTCCGTAAGATCATGGCACCCGAACCCGGCGTGGGCAAAGTTGGACCAAATTGGGAAGGGCCTACAGAGTAAAGAGAGCGCTCGGGGGGGCATACGAGCTCGAAACCTTAGAGGGCAAACAAGTACCCCGAGTGTGGAACATCGTCAACTTAAGGCGATACTACCTATAGACCACCAAGCGAAGTGGACAAATCGCTACCAGAGCCTAAGGGCTAGGATGCCGAGCTAACGAAGAAACCTCGACATAGGCAAGCAAAGGAAGAAAGTGTCAACCAAAGGCTCAGGCGAAGTGTTGACAACGAACTAATAGGGACATTGGCATCTCAGAGACTAAGTATTAACACCAAAACAGACCGCGCGAGTGCAGTAACCCGGGCAAGAAACAGATCGGGCATATGGTCAGTTCGGCAAATACGGTCAGTTCGGGAGAAAGAACAACCAACCCTTAACCAAAAGAAAGTCATTCCATTTCAAAATAAGGGAGTATACATTTTGAAAAAAAAAATACATATCGAGCTCACAGGCCCGGAGGTACTTATTCTTCATCAGAAAGCACTTCAACGACACCCGAAGGTCCTGCCTCGCCCTCAGAATCCGGCTCATCAGCGGCGTCGGCCATCTCCTGAGTAATGCGCGAAGTGGATATCGCACTAATATCAAGCTTGGGGTATGTATTCCGGATCATCCACCGGCTTAGTTTAAAGCCCTTTCTGTACGAGTCCACCATTAGGTCATCAAAGCGCAGCGAGGTGATGTATTCATCAACGGCCTTCTTCTTGGCGTCCTCAATGCCTCGAGAAAAGATCTGTGTCCTCTCCCTGATATCCTCTTGAAGGTATTCAACCTGATGCTGCAAATCCAGCCTCAGGTCCGCCATATGCTTCACCACAACTCCCATGGCCTCGGCATTTCTCTAAAACCTCGCCTGCCTGGCCTRTGTAGTGCGAGCAGCCGCCTCCGCAGCTCGGGAAGTCGCCTCGGCAGCACGGAAAGCCTCTTCGGCAGCTCGCGCCTACCTCGAGCTCATTTCCACTTGGGCCGCCAAGGCATGGATAGAATAAATCACCTACCAAAAGGGAAGAACAAAATGATCCAAAGAACGACAGCAAGAAGGATAAAAGCAAAGAGCCCGACAAGAAATCTGACTTACCACCATGGCATGAGTGGCAGCACGACAAGCTACCTGGTTCAAAGGAAGCTCCGACCATGCCGCGACCTCCTCAGGATAGATGGCCTCCCTACTCTTCTGAAGAGCGTGGTTCGGCGACAACATGCTCCTGAACTCACCTTGGGCTCCTGAAACTGAGGGCCTAGCTCGCGTGTAAGCGGACTCGGGAGTAAGCGGGAGCCCTCGTGTAAGTAGCCTCGGAATAAGGGGCCCATGCCGCTTCATGAACTGGAGGGGCCATCTCGGGCTCCCTGGGCGGATCCACAGACAGGTAGTCTGGTACCTCGGGCTCCGCGTCTCGGGGCAGCTCGACACGAGTTCGTTTGGCGACTCGCTTCCTCCTCTTCATGCCGTGAAACAGGTGCCCACCACGAGTTCTCTCTAGGTCCATCACACCTGCAAAATGAGCTCGGCATCAGAAAAAAACGAAAGAACAGAGCAAAACAAAAGACAAACCTCCGAGTAAGGAACCTACCTGAACTCAGACCGGCCTCAATAAGCTTGGCCTCCGACAGATAATGATGGCATTTCAGCCCAAGCCGTGCCCATTGCCGGAGGCCCTTCGCCGTCTCCTTATCAAGCGTAACACCGGTGTCAGGGGCGGCCATCCCCCACCCGGTTTGAAACGGCCACCTCAATACACTTTGCACCCCGAAGTAGTCCCGCTTCCACGCCGGGACCTTGTTGGGAAGTTTGTGTAAAAGCTTAAAACCTGGGCAATGAGATAGGTAATACGCCCGCCTACGCCCGGGAAGGGGACCCGCTTGCTTCTTAAGCATTAAAATGGAAGAGAAGATCTCCAGGTCTAAAGGCAAGCCTTGTTCGCAAAATAGGGAGATTGTCCCCACCAAGTTACGAATGGAGTTCGGGTGAAGCTGGCCGACAGTAACGCCGAAGTGGTTCATGACCCCGACAAGGAGGGGGTGGAAAGACAGGCGCAACCCCGCAGCGAGTTGCTCCCGGAATATCACGATCTCATCAGTACCGTGTTCCCAAGGGAAACTGCTTCCCGAAGGTATGAAGTAGGCGTACCCCCCAAGCAAGTTGAACTGGGTAATAAGGGATTGAAGCCCCCTCAGGCGTCATGGTCGAGGGCTCAAACTTGTCTAACGTCCGACCTCGATGAGAGGTGAACGCCAAACTACCCGAGGCAACTTGGCCTATGGGTTCAAACTCTTCCTCGATCTCTACCTCCGGTTCGCTAGGACCGTCGGGGGATGCAACTCAGTTCGTAGAACCTGCATCTGACCCCTTTGAAGAACTGTCTGAGCTATCCGAGCTAGACATCGGGAGGAGAAGGTGGATTCCAGGAAAGTACTCACCCGGAAAAAGGCTTGAACGGACTACGGGAACTTGAACATGAGCTAAAAGCTTGAATGCGAACTAAAGGCTTGGACGCGAGCTCAAGAAGCAAAACGCAGAAGTGACAAAGCGACTGGGGTCCCCCACTATTTATACCCACAGTAACCAAGAATCAACGGCTCAAATCAAAGCCAATCCGACGACCCGCAGTTGCGCTGACCGCACGTCTCCTGAGACGGATACGTGACTGGCCACACGTCCCTCGAAACTGAAAGCGCACGTCTCCTCACATTAAAGGCGGCAGCAGCGCATTTTTAAATTTGAAAAGACGCCCGCTGTCACGTCTCCGAGCGACGCGCTTTTTGAATTTTGAAATAAAGCGCGCGCTGTCACATCTCCCAGCGGCGCGCTTTTTGAATTTTGAAATAAGGCATGCGCTGTCACGTCTGTCAGCATTTGTAGGCAGATTGGTGCGTTCCCGTCTTTTTGGCGCTCGAGAAACCCGAAACAATCCTGACGACGCGCACCTCACGCTATCAGTCAACCAATTCAAAGTACGGGACAAATCCACCCGCCACCTCGCGAACTCCCCGCGTCAGGGCAAGACCCTTAGCACGAGGAGTGGGGGGCAATTGATGAAGGAAGATTTGGCCCGACCTCGTAACCACTCAACACGTGGCAAAGGCAACAGCTCGCCAAGGCGCGAGCTCCGAAAGGAGGAACCAGCGGTCTGAACTCCCTGTAAAGAGCCTGAACTCCCCGTAAGAAGCCCGAGCTCTCCCTTAGACCCCGAGCCTTGCGAACACAAAGAGCAACAACCCGAACTGGCCTGCCCCATGGCAGTTCGGGCCACACCTCTATCCGAACTCAAGACTTCACCTCGCACACCACTCCAGCACTTCGCCTCCAGGACGCCGAACTAGACAACCACACCGTACCTAACACCGAAGGAGTCCATATCCAGGGGCGGCGCACCTGACTGACTTGGGAT
This sequence comes from Nelumbo nucifera, assembly GCF_000365185.1. The sequence goes on along the minus strand of NW_010729078.1, from coordinate 2,032,927 downwards.
CTGACGCTTGACAGCCGCACTTCAACGGCCACCTGCCACTGCCACTTGCCACCGCCATCTCCAGTTACAGAGACGACTCCGACAAAAGGAGCAGTGGTGGTTCTGCCCCAGTAGAGGTGATGACACCCGAACTAGCAGAAGCACGGAAGTAATCATACCTGACCTGACAGAAGCTTAGGAGTGAGTGCGCGAGGTGGTTATAAAAGGCTCTCTACCCCCCAAGAACAAGGTATGTGAACTTTGTGCCATCTGGCTTTATCTTGCCTTTGAGAGTACTAATTTGAGCTTCGGAGCAATCTCACCGGGTTCCTCCCCGAAGACTCCCCACTTTCTTCTCCATTTCAGGCCCCCTGTTGCTCCATTCAGAGGCAAGGTTGTTGACAGTTAGGACCGGCCGGATTGCGCACCATCACTTAGGAATGATCTTGTTTTCAAAGGGGTTCATTGGAAACTGGATAGGGCTTGAGAAAATAAAGTCTGCTTTCTCTGATTGTATAAGTTCTTGGTTTCCCTCTTCGTGCTCTGGTTCTGTGAGTTGTGAAATATTTCTGAGCAGGTACCTATTCTACCCGTGTCTCTCAGTAATAATTTTTCTTTTGTGATGGTAGTTCGATTAACCCTAATAAGGGGGCCTTTGGGTTTGTTTGTTCATCTAATGGCGGAAATTTTATTGCTACTACAGGGGCCAGTAAGGAAATTGGTGGAGTGGAGTTTAAGGAGACTTTGCCTGTGATTTTCAGGGTGTTTGGTTCTGTGGGTGTTTATATTAAATAAATACTGCCACATAGGCGCCACTTTAGTAGTTCCCCTCGTATCGAGAATAATAAATATAGACTTTGGTTTCTCTGTGCACCTATCATTTGGGTTAGTTATTTTTTAAAGCTTTCTCAAACAGTTCGACGTTTTTTCACTACTCTAATGTGGTGCCTAATAGCGCGTAGTTGTCATGAATATTTGTAATTATTACCTTTATCAATTTTACAAGTAAATAAAGTACAAACATTGAAAAAAATATAATCAAAACCAAACACATACTTTGTTTGCTTATAGTCAGGGCTTCAATACGTTTACTATTTTCACAGATTCCCTCATTGGTCTGTCGAGCATTTGATGGACTCCATTTAAGGTGTTTTTTTGGGGTAAATCTCTAAAACTACCCCTATTGTTTGTGAAATTGACTAACTGTACCCTATTATTTACATATTGTCCAACGCTACCCTTATTATTTCGAAAAATTGACATCGACGCTAAGTGCTAAGTGCTGACAGAAAGAAACGAAATATCGAATTGGCCCTCTTTCAAAATAAAACCCAACTCAACAGTTTTGGCTGCGAAACACGCAGCTCGTCTCCAAACAAAACGCTACCAGACAAACTTTTCCTCTCTCTCTCTTACACAGGGGTTCGACGCCAAAATCGCCGTCACCACTATAACTTCCGGTAGCAGTGGCGATCTTCTTCTTCCTCCTCCCCTTCACCCCTCTGTGTTTGGATCTATCAAAATCACAGCCACCACTGCAACTTACAATAATGGCGGTGATACACTGAGTGGAAGTTACGGATCTGTATCGCCTTCAAATTTAATACCTTCACAGGTAGCGGCACTGACACCCTCTCACATTTTTTTCTCTTTTTCTTCTACTGAATACCTCTGTCACTATCGCCTCCACCGATCTCACCCTGCAACTCGGTGGTTGTTTATAGAGGACCACCGCCGCAGGTTAGGGCTGCAATGAGTTGCTTCCGACGAGCTGAGGTGAGTGCAAGAGAGAGAGATTGGGGCTTGGATTGATTAGTTCAGGCATTGAATTGATTAGTTCAGGCATAATAGCCGGCTGATCAGTATTATCAGCCTTCTTCTTCCTCTGTGATAAATTCAATAAAAACCCAAAACAAAAATAAAGAGCATAGCACAGCCACAGCATCAATCACGCTATACTGTCCTGGGCCTGCCGACGCTAATGGCGGAAACGGCAGTCGCCCGTAGCGATTGTCGTGCTTACTCTTGAATTGGCAGGATGAGAATGCCACAGTATTTTCTCTGTTCTCTCCTGTATCACTACCGTAAAGTGAGAAGATCCAGCTTTTTCCTATTCACCTCAAAGAGTTTGGTGTTAACAATATTTCCATGCTCTTCCAGGTGGGGAATGATTTCTTCCTCTGTGATGTCCTGGGGTAGGGTGGACAGGTGAATCATCTTGGTTGGGGGGGCAACAGTATTGGTAGTTCTTTGTAGTTCACTTGTAGCTCACTAAGGTTTGAGAACTGAATATCTAATTAACAACAACCATAAATATCATGACCTTGAAGAGCAGTTCTTGCTGAAACAACACTCTAGCGTGACTGATACTGAATAAGTGCTTGAAAACCAGCTGACTTCTGAAATGTGACGATCTTCTGGACAAATCCATGAGGAGAAAAAACTTAATGCAACACTTTCACTATTATATGATAGAGCAGGTGATGGACTGTGTAGCTAAGAGAATTCGATTGGGCTGTGTATCGTGGTCTCCTTTCCGTCTTTGAGCATTCTGATCCATTGTGTCTGAGAGAAACAGAGATGGAGCTTGATCTCCAAAGAATTCCGTAACTTCCGACGTATTCACTTTCAGATTCATGGGTTAGAAATGGTTGAAGCAATTCACACAGGCAAGGAAGAATCAAAGAGTGGGGAAATCATTGACAGGGTCTGTGATTCGTTGAGGAGAGATGGGAACTGAGATACACTAAGCGGGAACTTCGATTCAATCAAGTTCTGAATCGGTTGTCGAGAAAATATTGTTGGAATTGAAAGAGGCATGGCTGTTATTACAGTTGAAGAAGAGGGAGACCAAGAGAGGAGGGAGAGGTCTGAGAATGGAGAGAGAGAGAGAGAGACCAGAGAGAGACAAAGGCAGAGGGTAGGTCTGAGAATGGAGAGAGAGTGGGAGGTCAGGATGAGGGTAATATTGGGTTTTCAAAAAAATTGTAGTTCACGCAATGTCACTGCACAAATTGTGACGGAACATTAACGGATGCTAAGACAGGGGTACAAAAAAAATTTATAGGCCACATGGGGTCACATGTGCACAAATAGTAAAAATAATGGTAAAGCTAGTCAATTGTCAGAAACAGTAAAGGTAACATTAGACGATATATAAACAGTAAAGATACAGTTAGTTAATTTCGCAAATAGTAAAAATAGTTTAAAAGATTTACCCTTCTTTTTCGCTCAAGGTTGTAAATATAGTTTTAAGTATGTTTCCAGATCTTCGAATAAATAGGCTGGGTCATCTTATGGCTCGGAATGCTTTCTTTTTTTTCTGTCTTTCTCCATTTTTCTACACTCGTCTCTTAAATGTAAATGTAGGGAAATAAGGCTGCCACACTCCCACCAATCACTAAAAACGAAGTGTTGAGCCAAAATACACATCATAAATTTCATAGCTTGGGTGGTAATAACAGGGTTTGAAGAGAAGCTTAAACCATTCTATAGACTATAGTGATGGTGCTCTTCAAACAAGGCCTTGGCTGAGATGTGATATTCCAACAATGCATTTCATTTTTCGGTGGGGGAGATGACAATGACCCTACTTCTAGCAGTCCACCTATGCTCCTCCCAGGAGTGTAGATCAGATCATTAGGGTGGTCTGCCTCTACTTGCTGGGGATAACCGTCTTCAGCACCGGCAGAACAGACCAATCTGATGCCCCCCTCCCCCCCACCGGTTAGTCAGCAGGCAACCAATCGGATAAACCAAAAGGTTGCCAGCCAACGTGTATGGTTTTGTTTCTGGAAACAAAAGCATCTACAACACATCAGCATAAACAACATAATTTTGCTGATACGACAGTTTTTGTTTTCAAAAACTAAACCACAGATTGGCGAATGCCCACAAGATTTCCTCTAGCTTTAAATGTGGTAATATGAACACATCGACATGCGCCATACTTGCCGAAAAAGCAGTTAGAAAGGGAAAAAGGAAGAAAAGCAGGTGTTGCACTTCAAAAAAGACAATTGCTTTTCATTAGTCAGAGCGTACACCCACATATCAACGGAAAAAAAAAAAAAAAAAGAATATGAACGCTCTACACTTGGCCCCCTAAAAATAAATTTGTTATGTGGTTAGCGTATAAAATCCCAAATTTGATCAGTATGACGGTATTCTTTTTCACTCAATCAGCAAAAACTAGTAGTCATTAGGCTTTACTTACATTTGACCATTATATAACACATTTGGCACCCTCGTTCAGTTGAGAGGAGCATCTGCAATGGCTTTGATCTCCTTCTTGCTCTTCAGAACGCATCTTTTCTTGGTTTCAAAATCAAGTTTATCTAAGTCCTCTGCAATCCCCATATATCCATATAGGATATGGTCCGCCTGTGCTCCTGCTTCTCCACTTCCATTTTTGTTGCCACTGGAATTAATCTGCTGGAACTCTTGCCTCCCATGTTTGGTGTCAACAAAATACTGCTGAAGGCGCTCAGCATCTTGCATTCCAGAAAAGGTTCCAAGGAATTTGACCACCATAATACTCTGGTTTGCAGGCTTCCCACGGCATACCTTAGTTTTTCCCTCACCAAGCCCCATATCTGCAAATAGAAGAAGAAAAATGGGCAAGAAATAGAAAGAATCCAGGTTAAAATCAACAAGGATATTAGATTTCATTTTATCAGTTCAATACTGGGGCAAAAGAAATCTTAGATAGTGCCTGCTATAACAGCATGCATACCCACAAGAAACCCATAGATTTTAAGCGCAAAATGAAAATTTCAGGTTAAATAAACCTCTGACGTCCATTCTAAAGTGGCACACCTCTGAGCTTAGCTTCCATTTCTTCTATCGTTACAATCTTCCGTCCTTCTGGATTCTTGTTCCCAATTGAACTGTTATGGATTATGACAAGGGGAGGCCATAAAATGAGGTCCTCCTTCACAGCCAAAGCTTCCGCATCAGGTAATACTTGGGGATTCCATGAACTATCCAGGGCGACAGAACTGTTCCATCCCATAAAAACACAGATTGCTTTGTGAAGACCCAAGTGCTCTGCTCTTAATCCAACCTTGGGAGACATCCAGGCATGTGCTGCCAAACTTTGTGTATCTATAAAATCTTTTGAGAGGCTGAAAAGGCACAACACATAAAGAAACGAATTGCTAAGGAAACAAATATCGTGTGGTGCAAACACCATTTCCATGGAGAATGAGAGGATACGAAAAAGAACAAACAGGTATGGTTCAACAGTAACCAACTAAACTAACCGAAGGATAATCTTTCTCTCTCATATAAAAGTAATAAATTTCCTTGTATCAGAATTTGTTAAAATCTTTTTTTGGAAAGGTAGGTAATTAATTGTATTAATAAACCAGGGAAGAGATCCCCAAATTTAAAATAAATTCAAGAATGTGTTAAAATCTTGAATTTTGAAATGAAAAAATGAAAATATATTTACTTCGTGTAAACAGGGTATCCAAAGATTTATCAAGGCAAGAGATATCAGGACACTACACAATGAAAAAAATAAAAAACAAGTGAAGCTTCAGCCCTAGTTTTCCCACTTTGTAGGCATACAACCATGAATTCCTAGACATTTCTTGATTGAAAACTTACTACAGAATTCCTCAGTAAATAACCTTCAAATGAATAAATTGATGCACCCCCCCATATTTCTTTACCTATCCCAGATTACACTCTGACCAATGAGTTGCAAGAATCTCATTGACTGAAGCTCAAGTCACAATTAACAAATTTTCTAGGTAACTATAGAATTATTCAAAGGATAAATTCCTTCAGAAGTAAAGATTTGATAAAATATTAAAGTATGGATGTAAATGACCGAATCCCTGTAAAATATTAAAGTATAGATTTGATAAAATATTAAGTGGAAAAGCATAGTTGTACAGACACTAGAAAAAGCCTTATTCTTAAAGTAGGGTTCTGAAAGGCATCCTCTCTAGTCTCTACCATAGTTACCTAATATGCCACCTAGTAGGCTAGTACTATGTTTGCAGATTGGTTCAATTAGGCCCACATTGCATGATATATAATAGTTCAAGAAGAGAAGATTTAGCCTAGTAAAAAGGTTATATTAAAGAAAGGAAACACAAAATAAGATAGAATAATCTGGAAGATCATAAGACATCTAGTGAAAAAGGAAAGGACAATTCAAACACCTATAAAATAGGAAATACATAAAACCTTTCCTATGTGTCTCTTAGTACTGTGTATGACTCCCCCTTTATTCATCTTAGGAAAAGGGGTTCACCACTTTTCTTAACACTTCAAAAACTATTCTGATTGCTTTTGGTGAACCAGAAAAAGTTCTCCCAAAATATTATCCTAACAATCATATCTTAACAAAAGAAAGTGGAAATTTTAAAAATGAAATGAATTCTGACAAACTAGAAGAGAAACCTAAGCCTACTCTTTCCAAACCTTGTTACTTAAAGGATTGCAAATTAAGAACAATGGAGCTGAATCCAAACTAATTGAACTCATCAACCAGATAACCAGGTAACTACCGTCTTTAACCTAACATTCAGACAACCCAGCATGAGGAGAATTGGACCAACCTAAGAGGAAGGGAAGATGGCAGTAAGAGGAATTGTTAAGCCAACAGACCCAAAAATAGCACCATCAGATGCTCGCATTTCAACTCAAAATACATCCTTCTCAACAGATAATCTGCAAAAATTGTGCAAACTCCAAAATGCAAAATCAAACAAGACAATACCAAAACCAATGTTTCATTCAACTTGAATGAACACGCAGACTAATGTTGAAAGAATGATCATGTAGCTGGCCTTAGAATACAAATCCAAGCAACATTCGATCAGTGATTCAGTCATTTTGATTTGGCAAGTAACATTTGAGAAATAGAACCTCTTAATATTCCGAAGTCTATTGTTCCATTAGTCACCTCCACCAAGAAAAGATTAACAGCTGTCAGGAACTAATGAGCCCTTGCATATTTCAACAGTCAGGAGGTCTCTTGCAGTTACCTTGCAAAATTTGCAAAGCGGAGGGTTCAACTAAGACCTTTGGACATACCCACCGCAAAGCATCATACCCCTCATTATCATCTCCTCTTTTAATATTCTCCAAAAAATCCATACCAAAGAAAAAACAATGTTTCTAAGATAAAGCCTCAAAGGAAACCTAACAGATAAAATCCTTCTAAGGCAAATATGAACTCCTACTGTGGATAGTTGATACTTGCTTGGTTGAAGCAAAATAGTAATAATGTAATATTAAGTAACTTCCGGATCAAAATATATAAGGAGGGGACCAAGTGCTCCACTTTCATATCATTTTGCAGAATAGAAGACAAACCTGCGACACACGCTGCAACGTAGAATACTGGCTTTTCCTTGTTCCTTGTATCTTCTCCAGTGAGCTGGGTTCTCATTCAACTGTTTTGCAAACTTAAGGAATGCTTTATGTACCAGCTGCTTAAACTCTTCAGAATCTTTTGGTGGGTCAGACTTGACAGAATTTGGCTGATCTTTTGGTTGTTCATCATCATGTACATTCATACCTCCATGAAGATCATCATGATTCCTCTTCAAATATTTATATGATTTGTGAAAATCATGTCTGAATGGATTATGAAAATTTGAGGGACCAGGTCTCAATCGCTTCTTTACACTTATTTTTCCTCCACCACGGATACTTGATTCAATACGATGCCCTTGCACATGTCCTGCTAGATCTTGAGCTGGCAACCTATCATCAGTTGCAAGGAACTTGCGATGAGCAATTCTGGCAAATGACCTCCCAGCCTTTCTACTCGGAAAGTGCCCAAAACTCAAACGTTTAGAATGTAATAACCCACTTCGATTTTTACCAGACCATTGTTCATCACTGTCAACCAGCTCCTGAACACGGCTAGAAGTGCTCCTTTTACTTGAAAATGGGATTCTGGAACCATGCCCACTCATCTCCTCATCCATGCTGTATTTTCTCTTAGCAACAATTCCAGATGCATCATAGATGCCAAGTTCATCAGTCTTCAACACCCTTTGTGGGCTTACATCAGACACAGATGGATTCTTTAATCCCTCTTTATAAAGCCCTGAATGAGCACCTCTTCCAAAACCATAATCCACACCCAACCTAGACATTTCATGATCACCATAAACTCTTGTTCCAAAATCAACTTGAGCACTTCTAGGACCCACAAACTCCCTTTTTTTCTCTGTTGTCAGTGGAACCCTGTTCATTCCAAGGTAATCTGGGTGTGGTTCTCCTTGTAAAGAAGGATGGTCCCAAAACCCTGTCTCCCTCAGACTTCTATGAGAACTTTCAGTTTGACTATTTACCATATAATCTGCCCCTAGTTGATCTCTATGGTCATAGTCTGCTCGACCACTGGGCAGCATCTTTCTGTATATATCATCAGATTGATATGCTGCATCCCTGTCTCTTCTCCCAAGCTCAGGGTAATTATAATCATGACGCCCAGCCGCGACCAGGTTATGTGAGCCTGGCTGGTAGGATATTGTGTCCTTTCTATGTAGACCAGGGTTCCTTCCAGTGTCAAAAGGTGCTGCACGGCTATATTTATCATGGTCAAAAGGCAGACGGTTCTGGTAAGGACCTCGGAATTCATCCTTCAAAAGGCTTGAAGATGTGCCACCAAGATCCTTGGAATGAGACAATGGCACTGTAGAGCAAGCAATATCCCTTGAAGAGAACATAGCATTTTCTTCTTTCTTATAAGATTCTCTAGCTGATACTTCTGGACGCAAGCGGTCGTGATACCAAAGGTCCTCATCCTTACCAAGGCCAATTTTCAAATAACCCGATGACGCAGAAGTTGAATAATTACTGCCAATTTTGCCAGGATTTAATGTTGGTCCAGCGTCAGGAGGCAGCTTATAGAAAGATGGTTGTGTTCCTTCCTCTGGGTAAATGGATTTCCGGACTGATATCCCATTCCCATCAAGCGCTGAGGAACCACGACCATGAAAATCCTCTTTAGTAATTCTATTAGTAAGGGCACTGCTGCCAAAGTGCTTCAAACTAGAGCTTGGAGCAACAGTCAAATCCAAACTCTCGGTAAATTGATATTTCTTCCGGAACTCAGTAGTCAGAGAATCTCTACGAGGGAAATCCTCATCAAATTGTGATCGCTTCCTGGATTGCCCAAAAGGGGGGGATGGAGAACGGACACGACCACCATCTTCCCTACCACCATCAAAACGTCTAGCGTAATCCCTCATTTCAATTGAAGTGCTACGACGATCTCTTCCCAAGCCCCTCCGAGACCTCTCAACTTCATGAGGGCTCAAGCTCCGGCGAGAGCGCGGAGCCCGCTCCTCTCGTGTGCCACTGTTAGTTGGATAAGCCTCAGGTCTTCGACTTCGCATCTTCTAATTATTATCAAAAGCTATCAAATCCTTCTGAAGACGAGATCTCTTAAAACGTACGCTTCAATGACGGAGAAGGCACCGATTAAAGATCAGAGGCCATGATAAACGAATGGAAAAGAGAAAATCCTAACCCTAGAAATAAACAGTCACGCGTTCGTGGATTCAAGAAGACCATATAACGAGGGAAGAAGTATTCTTAATCTTTTTTCTGTTTTGGGAAGAAGACGGAGAAAGGAAAAGTACAGAAACCCTAGCCCTAGAAAAGCCGAGAGAAAAAACGGATTCTAGTTGCCATGAGAAGAAAGAGAGAAATCTACAGAAACCTCTAACCTTTTTGGATGAACTGAGAGAAGCCATTTTCGATGATCAACAGCTTTTTCGCCTGCTTTGCTCTATCCGTTATCGAGAAGAAAGCGTTCGCTTCCGAACTGAAGCCATGGGAGAAGGAATTTTTCAAAACGAAGCTTTTGTGTTGTGCGTTCTTCGAATTGCGCTTGCGCACGCAAATCCCTTTCGCTTTTCAAAGCAGTGGGGATTCGGATTTCGTAGAAGAGAGGGCTATGGAATTTTAATGAAAGGGTGATGGATTGGCATCATCCTGCTTCATTAATTATAACCGTCGATTTTGTAGACCCTTCTGGTTGAGACTCGAGTGCCGTCCGCTGTTCCAATTTCCCAAAAAGTTTTGTCTTCTATCCTCGGCTCAGGTGTAACGAATTCGAATTCGATCCGGTCGTGAGCGAAGAGCGATCCAAATTAGATCTGCTTATAATTGTATAATTACATGATTGCATCGATTACGGGATATTATGGATCCACTACTATCCGATTAAGATCCATTTTTTTGTAGAATTAATTAAGATTTCAATTTTCAAATAATAATAATAATAATGGACTGATTAAGCTGTCTCCTAAGCAAGAGTCCATTTTACCACCAAATAACTTGCTTGCAAAATACCATTGGTTCAATCAACAACATGGTCTAGTTGAACCATCAAAATGTTTGACTCAATTAGTGGGGCCATGAGTTAAACAATAATTCTTTTTTATTAATTTTTTGTAATCATTTTCATCATTAATAATAATTTTGTCATACTTTTTGTTTTTATATGACCAATGTATATATAGTATTAGAGTTGTGTCCAAATTTTTTTATATTTTTTATGCTTTTATATTTTTATCTATTTTTTTAAAAAACTTATATTTTAATTATGACATTATACATTGATCGTTTGACCTATATGGTTGAATTTCTAATCCACCACATAGATGAAAAAAAAAACAATTTTATTTTCAGATCAAATTTTATATTTTATTTCCATGTATATATATATATATATATATACACACACACTAGAGAATTTATACTTCTAGAAATACATGATAGTGGAAGAGCTTTGACCAATCAAAACCCTCTTGTGAAATTTGATAAATACCACCTGATTGGTTACCATCTTTATGATATCGATTGATTGGTTAAGAGTTTTTCCAATATCATGTCTTTTTGGTATCATAGTCAAACCCTATATATTGTTAGAGATTTTTACAATTTTTTTATGAATTTTTGTATTCTTATATATTTAATTATAACATCATGATTTAGATCCATTTGACTCAAATGGTTAAACTTCTAACTAATCACCTAGACAAGAAAGTGGTATGGTGTTTGGGTTGGCTATAAATGTTGTGTTCCATTTCCATTATTGACAAAAATACTTTTCATATAGGATAACCCTACCCTCCTTAATCCGCATATTGTTGGAAAGCATATAAACTTTATGTATTATGTGTTGAAGTTAATAATATTTTGAATTTTATGTGAAGGATCATTGATAGCTTATGTGTTTTTTACATGTATTAATCTAATAATTGGAAAATTTATCATTTGTTTGTGTTACTTTACTTGTTTATTGCTTATAACAAAAAATAATAAGAAATTAGATGAAGGTTCTAAATCCAATTTGTCCTACCCTTGAATGTGGGGAGGGTAGGGTTGAAGAGGGTTTTGTATTTTAGTGTGCGGGGAGGATTTGGATTCTCAAAATCATGGATTTTTGGGTGGGTACGAGTTGGGAGGTGTAAGGAGACAAGTAGGATCTAAATTTTACTAAACCCTACTTAAACCCACCCTAWTGCCATCCCTAGTGCTATGTGGGCCTGTTATATAAACACATTTTGAAGCCAAACTAGACTAGAAGTGATAACCCCTGCCCATTTTCTAGTAAAGTGCTTAAAGAGAGTAGACTAGGGTCCGGGGGATGGACTTTTATTTTAAGTGATTTGATCATAGCTTAAGATCACAATCGGTCATACAATCTAATAGCCATGATGTAACAGAAATAGGGTTGTTCATAAGAAGACCCAACCCGACCAAACCGACCAACCCGAGTCGGTCGAGTTTTCTTCAGCACCGATCGGTTTTGGGTTATAAAAAATCATAAACCGATGATTCGGTTCGGTTTAGGTTTTCATGTGTAAAAATCGAAACCGACCCGACCCAACCCGACTTAGTAGTTAGTTCCTAGTTAGTAGTTACAACCTACTTAGTTCCTACTTAACTAAGTTGTCTCTATCCTAATTACAACCTACTTAACTAAGTTGTCTCTCAAACTCTGCTCCCTCCACAACTAGATCCATGGATGGGCCACAAAAACATTAAGGAAATGCTGGTTTCCTTTGGGAATGTAGAGCTAGAAATGAACACTTGAACAGCAACTAAGTCACCACTAAGTAGAGCCAAAACCGACCAAAACCGACTCAAACCGATCAGGTCGGTTTTGCTTAACATAAGGTCGATTTCAGTTTCAATTTCGGGTAACCCGACCAGGTTGGGTCGGTTGGATAAACATCAATAAACCGACCCAACCCGACTCGTGAATAGCTCTAAATAGAAATATAAAAATTCAAATGGATAAAATTCTGTTGAAGCATCCATGGCTAAGTAATCAAGATGGAGCAATAGGTTTAGCTACCAACCGATTAAATTATATTCCTTTTTTCACATTATATATAGTCTTAGATAAAAAGATCGCCTTTAGGCTTTAGATGAAGTTCCTAACTTAGCAATCAAGTAACTATAGTCTAGATTCCTATCCAAAATTAGAAAATGAATAAAATCTATAGAGATTCTTAGATACCTGTGTTATGTTAGTAGCTAATAAATCTACAAGAGGACAACTTTTTTTGGGTAACCAGAAAAAAACTTCATTGGAATTATGGAGGATAAACATCAAAATAGGCCAAATTTAGGAAGACCCCAATCCAAAAAGAGTAATGAAAGTTTCTCATCCATAAAGCATGGTTTTTAAAACTGACTCGACGATCGAATTGGTCAGGGGTCTGGTTATCGGGTCGACCATTCTGACACAAAAATAAAAAACGGTCAAAATCCTTTGAATGGTTCGAACGATTAACCGTCCGGTTCAGCGGTTTGCTGACCAAAATCAACAGTTTTGGGGGAAAATGGAACCGGTCAGGTGACCAGTTCTTGGTTTTTCTGGTCTGACCATCCAGTCTGGTCCGATTTTGAAAACCATGCCATGAAGCATTGGGCCTTGAAACTACATGGGCCAATGCATGTGGTAAACGGTTCGAGCTCCTTCCGGTTATTATGATATCCAGCAAGGCGTTGAATGTCCTGAAAAGGGGTGTCAATGGACCGGTTTTGGGTTGGACTCCGTTCAAATCAAAATCCATCTAGACGGATTGGACAGACCAATAAGACATATTGAATTTGGATGGACTGGACAAACTAATATGATATATTGGATTGGACCTGATYTGTCCATAACGAATTTATATCAGATTGAGTCAATACCTGGTCCACTTATAAAAAATAAGAACATAGGTGTCACTGGACCAGATTTGAGTTGAAACCAATCTAAATTAACAAGAATTTGAACAAATTAGACAACCTTTGGACCAGTCCAAAATGGTCCAAAATATTCATTGGACTGGATTGGACCAGGTCCATTTGTAATGGACTCACATTGGACTGGACCGGATTGGACCAAATCCAGTCCAATTGACACCCCTAGTCCTGAATGATGACGCCTGAGACAGGAGAGAAGGCAACCGACTACTCCTTGTTCTATATCAATGACTAAAGGATATCTTGCACATGGTCCGGAGTTCAATGAGCTCCTAGGCAGCCTAATCGAATGGCCCGGAGTTCAGCATCAATGACTGAAGAACTCTGCACATGGTCCACCCGGGCATCCAGAAATCAGAATAGCCCTTGGTTGAAGAAGATCTGATCATGCTTTGCCAATTTCCATGCCAACCCACATGGTGGTCCCATCCCGCATCACAGATCACCTTCATAGCTTGTAGAGGAGGAGGCATCCATGGTTCAACCAATGGCGGTGAAGAAGAACCCACCTCAAAGGGGCCAAGCTCTCTCATAAGTCATAAGCGATGTGGCTTGGCCCGCTTAGTATCTGAATCGGGCTGCACTCCTCTCCTTTCCAGTACTGGTGGTGCCCGGATGGATATCTTGCAGAGTCGAATACACTTGAGATCCACAGATTAATTTGCAAGGGTCTTTCAAAAATCAGTCGATTTGAAGTTTAGTGGACTAGCCAGCTAGCCAAGTTGGCTGTCTCTTGCACAGGAACAGGACAACAATAGATGGGTGATGTCTTTATCCTGATCAACACATCTGTGGCAGAAAGGTGATTTCGTTTAGCTAAATTCTTGTTTAAAGCAAGGGCATTGTGACAAATCCTCTAAATGAAATTTCTGATCTTAGTGGGGATTTTAATTTTCCAAATCCTTGGGTCCAGCTGTTGGGATGTGGGATGTGGGATCCCACCCACCCTTCCGCCTGATTTTGAGTGTGGTGGGAGTTGGAGACTTGGAGTCATTCCACGCCACATTGTCACGAGGTGACAAGATTGACTTGCCCCTACAGAAAAGAGGGCTGATGGAGGAGGTTTTAGGAACACTCTAAAAGCTCTCAAAGGTCCCAAGACATTTCAAGAAGTCTTCGGAAATATTCTAGAAGCCTCATGAATGCCCTTGAGGCTTGTACATACTTGTACATTCTTCTAGAGCATTTCTAGAGCATTCATATACATAAAGAAACTAGGATAAGTCTAGAAGTAGGAGAAGCCTAAAAGCAAGTCTAGAACAATTATGTTCTAAAGAAATCCTCTATAGAGGTGGAAATGCCTATAAAAGGGGACCCCCTCCCTTATTTGCATCAAGTAGAAAAGCAAGAAGCAAACAAGCAACCAAGCATTGTGTCCCTCTCTTGAGTAATACAAAGAGTTCTTTGAGTTCTTCATTTCTTTCTCTCTCTCTCTCTMTCTATCTATCTATCTATCTATCTTTCTCTCTCTCTTTCCTTGTGTGCTTTGTGCCTAGTTGCCTAAGTGTGTGCCTTAGTGTGAGGGACGAATTGGTAAGCTACTTAATCCTAAGAATTAGGAGAAATGCTCTAAGCAGGGAATGCCGACTTATGGAACGATGAACTGCTGCCCAATTACAACACCAGACGCTAGAAGAAACTAAATCCATGACAACATGCTGCAATGGCATCTCCATGTTTCTTTCTTTCATTCATTTTTCTTTTGAAAATCCAATTTTTTTTCATAAAGAGTAATAGTTGATTGGATAGATTCCATATCACAGTTCGGAAATTAGGAAGATTGATTGAAAAGGAGAAATGTATTCAAAGCGTATACGAATTATATGCATCCTATTCCTCTACATAAACCAGCTACGTTAGATTATTCTATGGATTCAAAGTGTAATGGGCTAGACTATAGTGAGGGCTGTTAATGGCTTAAATGAGTCGGGTCTACCTGATAAAATTCAAAGTATTAAATCGACCAAATCAATTATATCGATTCTGGTTCTATGTTTTTATTGCAATTGTTATAATTGGGTCAGGGTCGGTTCTTGCTGTTTCTAACCGATGATATGATTAATAATATCTGCTGATCACCTTTTTTCGTAATTTTGTTATATTTTATGTCGGTAAATTTTATAAGGAGTACATAATATGGTTAAGGTTTTTTTTTTTTTTATAATAAATAGATAGTTATGGTTAAAAACATATTTTATTAACAGTTTAATATTTTACTTTTAATTTTATTAAGATTATCAAAATGACATTCTAAATTGTTATTATAATTCATAATTATAAATGTCAAATATAAATCCGTTCTAATTGGGTTAGACCCTGGACTGATCCGTCATTCTCCGTAAGAAAAATGCATGAAACCGGCAAAAGGCAAACCATGGAAAGAAGGCCGCGCGCAGAAGCTTCGAGGCACGGGCAAAAAAGAAATTGACGTCTATGGTCTCTCTCACTACATGCCAAGCTGCTGTCGAATCCTTATGATTTGTGAATTGTGAGCACACCGCCATATAAAAAAAAGTTTCATTCACGGGGAAGGTATTTTTTAACTTTCACAAATGTCTCAATTCATTTCACCATGAAGCATGGTTTTCAAACTTTCATTGACTCGGATTATTGACTGTTTTATTTTAATTATTTGTTTTTTTAAAATAAAATAGGCCATCTGTTCAAATCACTGACCTGAAAACCAATAGCCAATGCGGTTTTAATGAAGGAATTTCACTATAGAACCACTAGCAAATAACCTGTTGCAAGCCAAGCCAAGGGTCATGCAAAATGTAATAGGAGATGAAAATTGCACGGCGCAAGTTTTGTTTTAACCTGTTCTACCAGATCAAACCGTGATTTGCTGCATCTACCAAACCAAACAACATAGTGCTGCCTAACTAATTAGGAATGGCAACGGGGAGACTCTCCCCATTCCTGTCCCCACTAATAGGGATAAGGTTATCCCCACCCGTCCTCATAAAGATTCCCATCCCGTGGGGATTCTCACCTCTTGTGAGGTTGTGATTTTTTATAATATCAATCATTTTGTTTTTATTTTTTATTTTATTTAAAATATAAAAATATAATAATTAAAAATTATAATCATATTAGAAAATATTTAAATATATTTAATTATATTACTTTTAAAAATATTAATATATAGACACATGTATAGATATATACATATATGAATGTATGCATGTATATATACATATATTAGTGGGGATCCCACGGGGTGGAGATTAGGATCCCCGGATCCCCATGGGGCAGGGAGTGCTCTCCCCATCCCCGCCAACAAGGATGAAAATTTCCCCATCCCCCATCCCTGCTCTATTCAGAACAGATTCCCACGGAGATTGGAGAACTAGGAAAAATTGTTATCCCTATAAGTACTTTTCGTAGATGGTTGGGCTTGTTAAAGTGGGCTGGGTTTGGGGGATTAGGTTGGGCCTCCAATAAAAACCCCCAATTGGTGAACCTTCAAGAATCAACAAATCTCAAAGCTAGGTGATCYTTGAGAAGTGCCTTGTTGCCTAGGAGATGATTGATACATCGACAATTACAATAACTTCCTTTTTTTAATCAACAACAGTCGATTTCTATGAAAATAAAATCGTAGAAATCTACTCTGTAAAATGACTTTGAGGAGATTATAATATCTTCTATTCATATACATTTAATTTGTAATCTTTGGAATCCAATTGATAATTAGGATTAGCATACTATCATCAATATATTTTTACAAATTTTGGGACTTTGAAAAAAGAGAAGTTTATCCAACCACAACAAAAAATACATTTTCCAATGCATATTTACATTGATAATAAAATGTAAAAGTACATCAATAAAAAAGAATTAAATTTGCATTCAAATGGGCTTTTGATAAAAAAAGGTATATGCTTTATTGGAATTCGTGTTTGCATCCATTACAGCTAAAAGCCTTTTTGATAAGAAGTTAAATTTATCRGTGCAAAACTAACCCAATTTTACAATTTATATGGACTATTTTACACTCTACATATTTGCATTCACACTTATTTGCATCGTTTCTAAATGCAGCATTAGGGTCGACGATCAATAGTAACATCCATTAGAGGGTGGAATATGTTTATATCTATATTATATAATGCCAATACTTGCCTTAGCTTTTCTATTAGTCGGTATGAGATACTACAAAAAAAGTAAGAGTATCGTATCATATGAGGTTAATATTTGTGTCTTTACCATTTTTATTTGAAGATGGCATAGCATACTCCCATTTTGTATGTGTATACCGAATATCATGCAATTACAATGTATGTGTGCATAGCATACTCCCATTGAAGATAGCATAGCATACAATATTATATACAATAAAGCTCAATTTGTAAGAGTATAAAATTAAATACAAAATGTAGAATCTTGTACTTGTATTTGCACTGTACATATTTGTATTTATACTATTTTCAAATTGAGGCTTCTGAAACTAAGATTTTAGGAATGGGTCCTGTACCACATGTGTGTCAGTTTGATACAGGCCTAGGCCAGGTGGCCCAGGTTATGCTTTGGAAGAGAAACTTTTTCCCAGGCATGAAAATCTTTGGGATGGGCTGGACCTGGCAATGCGGGCTCAAGCAAGAATGATCATCCAGGCCCAGATTGGCTGGAAACAAAATCAAGCACATTGAGTTGGGCAACCCATCACAAGTGAACATGCCAGTGTTCTATATGCATAAGGTGTGGGTCCTATGTGGACTTTGTGTACGAAAATAGTGGTGCTACGAGTGTAAATGGATCGAATTAGACAATATCCAAATTCAAATCCAATTAGAAAAATTTGATATCTGATTTCATTTCGATATACAACGAATATTGAAAATCAATATTCGAAATCGAATTCGATTAACTATTTGATTTGAATCGAATTCAACTGATTAATTAGTTTAGATAATTAATAAATATATAAAATAAATATTTTATTTATATAAAATATATAAATATATAAATATATAAATGATTTATATAATTTAAATATTTTATATATTATATATAAGAATTAAATAATCAATCCAACTTGAATATTTATTAAATCAAATCAGGTCATATCTGAAATTTGAAATTAAACTTTTGAATACCATTGACACCCATTTTTTATCCATCCCATCCGGCCGGCTCCTGATCATCTCTACCTACTAGTCGACATGCTCTTTGTTAGTTTTGTTGAGAAGGGCATGCAATCATGATAACAATGACCCAGGAGAGTTGGGAGATGTAGAAATGTAAGGTCATGAAAGCCTCGTATAGAGAGCTCCCCAAATTCGACTGGGGGATTTCATTGCTGGGAGTGGGAGACCTGTTCCTCTGTCGGTCTCTTCTAGTTCTAGCGAAATGGTAGAAGCTCATGCCTTCTTCCTTTTGAGGGGAGGGGATGAGCAGAGTTTCACCTTGTTGGAGGATATCGTGTCAGTCCTCTCTGCAGACGATATCCATTGTTGCTGATTGCAGGTTAATTCTTGTACACTGAGCATTCAAGTTTTTGGTCTATTACCTGATGTATGTTGGGATTTATTTCTTGGTTCATGTTCAGACTTGTGTCTTTTCTTGTTTGTAACCTGAGCATTTATCAACAGAGGCAACAGACAGTGAATGTGGGGTATTTTTAATCATTATTCAACACTTGAACATGGTTGGTCATGGAAGCAAGAAAGGACAGGAAGCAGTAAGCACAAGTTGGGTTGGATGCCTGCATTATAGTCAATTTGTTCCTCTAGTGCCATTTGACTCGATACCCACTACAACTTGCACTTCTGTCATAGTGCTTAAGGAGGCCTAGAAGACTGACACTCCAATCTGAACTGTTGGCTTCATGGAAATTTTTTCTTATTTTTTTTTATATCTTATATCAAATTTTCCCTTAAATTGCCATAATTTCTAAATAAAAAGTCTTAACAACAACGACGGCAGCAAATTATATCTTCAACTGTTCAACATCATACTTACAAGTTGCAAAGCAATAAAGTATTGTCAATTGAGGGTTGCCAATAGAGTGCATGAAGATCCAAATTAATTGATATCTGACCCAAATTAAGTCATTAAGCAAGTATGGATAACCATAGATTGATTATATAATACTCAGGTTTGACCCAAATCTAACAAATAGGATTGGGTTCAAAATAAAATGGATTTAAGAGCTTGGTATAGGGGTGAGCAAATAGGTAGGTTTTGAATTGGCTTGAACCAATAGGTAGGGGTTTGGTTCCAAATTCTTAAAACCGATCCCCATYCAGATCGTTTTCAAGGTCTAGGGGTTTACCTTACCCGAACCGACTCAATGAACTGGCCTTGATTGGCTTTGGTGAAACTGACCCTGGTGGAACCTGCTTTGAAATAAATCCCAAAATACTTTTGGGGATGTGAAGATTTGAAYCCTGGCATTCATGGTTACAAAGGTCATGGTCTCACTTGATCATTGAGTCATTTTAAGTGAGTTGATCATTTGTTTCCATGCTAATATTTGAATGTGCATAATAAATAATGTAAAAGATAATATTTACAAAATTTAAATTTAAATTATAAGTTTTGAACCGTATAATGATAGTCTACATATTAACTTACTCAATTTAATCAATAAAGATAATATAACTTTTAAACTATATATATCATATTTATTGAAAATCAAGTTTTTAAAGAATATGCATTTTTTTTTAAGGGGAAGAGTAAAACAAAAAACAGGTTTCATAGTTAGCCCTGGAACCGACCTTCATAGGGTAGGTTCTGGTTCATTGGTTCCAGGTTTTTGCCATGAAATCAAACTGAACCAACCCATGCTCACCCCTTTGTATATCTGACTTATTCAGTCCCAGATCTGACCCATTCAGAACCCTATAGATAATATAACCAGACCTATTCAGCCCTAGATCTAACCCATTCAGAACCCTATTGATAATATAAGCAGACCAACTTGGGTCGGGTTGGGGTGAGAAATTCTTAAATTTTGAATGGGTGTAGTGTAGAATGGAATAAATATGTAATCAAGCTCAAGCGTATGGTAACTGATGTAGCTACTCAAATGGGTCCGTGTATTTCCCCACCTCAGCCTCACTCTATTTGAAATAGCCCTTGGTGGCACATGCCCATAATGAAAAAGTAGTTTTTCTTTGCTTAGTTTTGTTCATTTTGCCCTGTTTGGATATACCATGCAAAACTGAAGCATTCAATTTCAGTTTTACAATCAGAAATGTCTGCAGGCTGGAAAGTTGTGGTCTGAAATGCCAACAAAATCATGCCTAATCGTCCCAAGTCACTAAACAAGTTACAAATTTCAAGCAAATGAAGGAAGAAAAGTGAAAAGATTCCGATATGATACTGGAAAAACATGTAACCAATCAATTGGCATCATAAAATAATAATCAATCGATTGGTATTTATCAAAATTCTTTGAGGGGTTGATTGGTCGTCAAAGCTCTTACTGTCTTGTAGATTTTGGCAAAGCGAAATAATGTCTTGTTTAAATGAAATTCCTTTCTCCCAAAGAAAAAAAAAAAAAGACAAGGGCAATATACGTTTGGCCTGAGGACGATGAGATTGGGATTCATGTGCCATGTTGGATTGTGGCTTGAATTCCAAGTTAAATTATTACCCATGTTTAATGGTTTTGGGGGGAAACGGTATCAGTTTTGAAACATACTCTAACTTGACCTTTATCTTGTGGTCGCTAGCAATTCTAATTATTAGAGTGAAGATGAAAATGTTATGAGCCCGTGCGTAGGATTTTGTCATGGGTCGGTCCACGGGAAGAATCTCTTGCTTCCCTTTGCGCCTTCCCTTGTGTGTAGACCCTATTGTGAAAAATCAAATGGGTGATTTGTCCAAGAGACCACCCGAACTTTCCTCATTCTTCTCTTGACTGAAAACTGAATATTTCATTTCCAAATCACAGCTCCTTAAATAGGAGATTACAAGAGGAGACTCCTTACTCCATTCGATTAAGCTAGGACAATCCAATTTTAAATCAAACTCCTACTTCTAACAGACTTCTAACAGAACTCAGTTTTTATCTCTAATAGATAAATAAGAACAGAACTGGAATAAGTAAACTATTGACGAACTGGCAAGAAGAGCTGACGTGACAAGATAAGCTGCTGTGTAGGCCCCCCTCACTGCTGCTGCTGGCGGCGATAATTCTTCCCACGAATACATCCACAACAGAAAAAAGGGTGATCAACATTTTGAGTGCTTATCTTTGGGGCTCTCTTATGAGATCAATTTTAGGATTTGATCTCTACACACAAATCTTCTGTTTGGTTTCTTTCTCTTGGAATATGGAAATGATTATTTTGATTCCATTCACTCTGACCCTATTTCATGTGTCAATTATGAAGTTCTAAGTGAGTCCAAAACAGATAGGCACACTTGATGAACACACTAAGTACTTAATAATTTTTTTCTTGTTATCCTGTAAGACCCCTGACCTATCATCTGTCCAGAATATTTATTGAATGCTTATTCACTATATTCATAAGGGTGTACCTACTAGATCTGGTCTTGCTTAGGATGGACCATGGAATGCAAATGTTTGTGATTACTTAGTTTTGTACATTGTAGATTTACAACTTAACTTTTGGAACTTATGCAACTATGCAAGACTTTTGCCTTAAAATTGGCCCTCACTCTTATGGTTGTAGGATCAATGAGCGGTGAAAAGTAAAAACTATCCACATATAGGCCATGTGATCATATGAAGCTAATGGCCCAGCTCAACCCGAAATCGACCCAAATCCACTCTAACCTAAACCAGACCTGACTAATGGAATAGGATTATTAAAACACCCAATCAACCCCATCCTGTGTGATGTGAAGTGTGAACACTATCCTGAAGGCTGTATTTAAATATTTATAACTCAAGTTGTGAAGTGTCAACTTGAGTTTTTTTGGTATTGATTGCTCGCCTTTGCTCTACATAGGGGCCGTAATTCAATTCTCCTTAGCATAGTACATCATTTTTCTAACAACATTAATAACTTTTAATCTGATCTCTCAGCCTCAACTTGAGTTGGTATAGGTCAACCTCAACCCAAATCTCCCCCAGCCTGATTAAGAAATCCTATCACCTGTTGAAACAAAATCATACAAGTGGGCAGGAAGACCTATCATGAGTGAATATGCCAGTGTTCCATATATACATAATAATGAGTAGGTCTCATATGGGGCCTCATGTGTATGAAATACTGGTGTGTTCCCTTTTAAGAATTGCCTTCAATCCAATATCATTTTTTTTTTCTGGACATATGGTAACAAAATCACTATCAAAAGACATGAGTTTTTTTTTTTTGAACAAGAGTGAATTATTAGGATTTAGGAATGAGGATAACCTTCATATGACATATCAAACATAGAAATTTGTCCAATCAACAGAAAATAGGAAGATGGAGAAAAAGAAAGCCAGAGAGAAAAACAAGCCATGAGGACACCACCACAAGGAACAATATGCGATGCGGGTCCATCCCATGTATGGGTACATTCATGATGGTCGATCATGGAGGTCCCTCTTGGGCTGTAAATATTGCATTGCTTAAAAACGAAAAAGTCGATCTATTGCTGCTGTGGATACTCTGAATCAAAATCAAGGCTGTCAAATGATTGGATCATGATCTGTATTCCATATGAACCAATTGAGCTGCTTAGAGAGTTATATAGATCTCTGTTAGCCACTGAGTTGAACCACTGGATATATCTCACCACTGGTCCATTAATCTTATCACGGAGAACCTGCAGTTACATGGGTTTGATCCTATGTTCAAGGTTCGAAATATCGATACAATTTGAGATAGGGGTGTATCAGACTGTATCATGAATCGTTCCTTTTTTTTTTTAGTTTTTTTCTTTAACTTGGTTCAAAGGGGTCAGTTTAAGGCCCTAAGACGCTCCCAATACGATATATATTGGCAAATATGACCAAATATTTATCAAAATTTTGAACCTTACCTATGCGGGAGGGTCACCAAGTGACCATCTCAGCTATTTTGGATCATTGATAAATTGCTAATTTATCAATGAATGATCCAGTAGTTAAGATTGGTTACACATCACTCAAAAAGTATGCGCGGGATCAAATCCGTGTAGTCGTAATTCGTAGGTTGTCTGCAGTTGCAGTGGGCCTCTCTGCAGAGTAGAAACTATGCATGAGACGTTTTTATGGGTATTCAGTCCCCGCTCCCAGAAAGTATTTCTTGTCTGTCTGGGTGTTTCTGAGTATCTCTAGCTCTTGGACCCATTGAACAGCCCTACAAGGTATTTTCTCAGTTCCCACTTCCCATGCTATTAAACTATATTTTAAATTTAATACTGTAGCACACTGTTTCTCTTTTAGGGTGGATTATTGGGTCCAGATCCTGATACCGTCCAGACTCTGCTGTGGCTCCAGACTGGAAGCTTTTCTCCATTAGTCTAAGATGCTCAGGAGTCTGGGCCAAGCAACCAAGCAACCAAAGTTAAAGAGAAAGGACGAAATACCTGGCACCATGGGTCCAGGATTAAGATAAGCATCAGTGCTAAGAGGCATTTAATAAACCAGCCCCACTCATTGACTCTGCCTAACAAACATTAAGCTGGACCTAACTCATCCCACACGTTATTATTAATATTAACAAAAAGGAAGCTGGAACTAACTTTTCGAATCATATATTTTACTACAACAAAGAATGTACAAAGATGAAGCTGGTCCCATGCACAGAGAAATAAAGGTAAAATCATAACCCCATTAATCAGTTAATAACAACATTTTATAATGTACAAAGTATTCCTTGACCAAAAGAAAATAAGAGATTAGCTTATTAGTAGGAGTCTAGGGGAGAGAGAGAGAGAGGTGACCATATTTGTTAAAGTAAGCTACAATGGTACATACTACCATATCTGACTGTCTCTTAGGCTGTCTTGGCCCCTAAGGCTCTCATTTTTGTGTAGGTAAGCCCTTATTGTCTACTCCACATAAGACTTCTACCCTAAGCACCCTCTTCAAAGGAAAAAGAAGATTTACCTGTACTCCTAGGACCTGTCATCAAATAGTATGCTATCCCTCAGACACCTCAAAAAATAATATTAATCAAAGGGAAAAAAGTTCTCATATATTAACTCTCTCTCACAGATTTTTGTCTTCCAATGTCCCTGGAATATGTGTATGTCTTTGTCAATAATTCATGTGGAACAGTGGAAGGAACTGTAGCAGTTAGCTGAAATTGCCAATATACCAACTTAAGAAAATGACTATCTTACCAAGAGACGACAGAGAGGCCCATCTGGAATCTAGATCCATCACCAAGCTTTGATTAAAAGAAAAAGTTTAAAAAGGAAAATTCACTTGAGAAAATCTGTACTGGTATCAAGTGACAAATTCAAACTTTGTTGTGGAAGTTGTAAGGGTGTTGATCAAGTGGGTGGTGTTCGGGTAATGGTTGGTAGGTAGATAGGGAATTTGGGTTTCTGATAGTAACTCTTCATTAGCCTAACATGAAAGCTTCTCCTTTTGGTTGATAAAGTGGTAGGCACTTTGGTTATTTCAACCCAAGCTTCTGAATATTTTAGCCATAAAGAAAGTTGGCTCTGAGGCCTTTAAGGGAAGCCTTGTTTATAAGCATCAGCGGCAGAGAAAGAGAACAATCATTCTAAAGCAAAAGCAGAAGGAAAGAGAAGAGAAGAGAGAGAGAAAGTGAGTTCCAAAGAGAAGAAGGTTCCCCGTAGAGGCAGAGATGCAGACACAGAAGCAGACATGGGAGCAGCAGCAATCACAGGTTCAACGACTCAAAAACTCGGAAAGTATCGGCTATGGTGAGAGCCCAACAAGAGAAGACAAGGAAGAAGAGATGTCCAGATCGGCTCTGACTACGTTCAGGGCAAAGGAAGAAGAGATCGAGAGGAAGAAGATGGAGGTAAGGGAGAAGGTTCAGGCTCAATTGGGACGCGTAGAGGAAGAAACAAAGCGTTTGGCAGAGATTCGGGAAGTAAGTTGAAAGCCAACCTACATGCTCATGTTAGCAACTTAGCATCTGCGTGAAAAGCTAAAAAACCACATCAAAGCTGCCAGTAGCTTATTACAAATACTGTAATTTTCTTCAGAAAAGAAATTGTTTTCAAGAAATTAAGGACAGTTATCAATTATCATTCAATCTGCCTACAAAATTGCAGTGCTTCGACCATTTATCCGTTCTACCAAAAATTAATAAAAAAATTATCAGTCACCCCAATATCTGCATGGAGAAAAACCCAAAAGGAATTGCCATCTAGTAGCTATTTATATGTTGTTGATGATGAAATACTTTGAATTCTTCGTTTAACAAAAAAGAAATAAAAATTTACTAGGAGCTTGAAGCACTGGCTGATCCAACGAGGAAGGAAGTTGCATTAGTACGTAAGAAGATTGATGCAGTGAACCGAGAGTTGAAGCCACTAGGACAGAGTTGTCAGAAGAAGGTGAGGAGTTCATCATCTCCAACATAAGTGCCTATTAGGTTTCACATCTCATAGACATGTATCTTCTTGCACAAGTTTTTTTTTTTAATGTAATAGATAATAATTAGAAAAATATGATTAATGCTATATGAGTGGGATTTTGATTGGTCACAGGAGAAGGAATACAAGGAAGCTCTTGATGCTTTCAATGAAAAGAACAAGGAGAAAGCTCAATTAATTACCAAATTAATGGAGGTAACATGCAGCTTTTCTTGACAACATGATCATGTAATTTAGGGGGTGTTACAACATGAATGTTTTTTGTTATAATTTATTTCTGAAATTGCCATATCAGCGAAGCAGAAACATGTTCTTAAACTGTGTTTTTGGTTTGAAAGGTATAAACAAGTTGGTTCTGTTTCAAATAAATAAATAAATAAATGTTCCAAAACAATGATTTTTTTTAATGAGAACAATTTTGTAATACAGATATTATATGATTTATAGAACACCATATAAAATAACCAGATGAAAACATGCTCTTTAAACCAAAAGTCCAATAACACATTTTTGGTTTCAGTTTTGAAAATAGAAAACAAATATACAACCAAAAACATGAGAAATGTTTTAAGAACCAACTTGTTTTCAAACCAATTAGTTTTTAACTTGTTTTTGGAACTCACAAGAAAAACAATTCACGTTGAAGAACACCCCTTAGTATTTTAACTTCAGAAGTTGATTTTAGATTTTGTTTCTCATGCTCTCTCCCCCTTCTTATTATTCTCTGAGCAGTTGGTAAGCGAGAGCGAGAGACTGCGGATGAAGAAGTTGGAGGAGCTGAGCAAGCATATTGATTCTCTGCGTTAAGTAGTGATGTTTATAATGGATTAGGCTGGTGTGCTGTACTTAAGATGATGACTTTCACGTTAATGGGTGTCATTGCTTTGATGTATTTTATGAGTCTGTTTCTGTAGTTGATTTGCTTTCAAGGAGGGGATTCTACTGATTTAGAAAAGAAACACTCAAAACACCCTCTAAATAGGTTTGTAAACCAAGTCTTTAACTTCATAACTTCTCATCCTCATAATTGTACCCTACAACGGGGTGATTCCATGCAAGTTTATGCATGTCATTTGGTAAATGGTATACTAGGATCCTACCAGTACATGGGCGATCAGTCATCTTTTCAGTTCAGGATGATTGGGTTAATATCCTAATTATACATGACCACTACTTATATGTTCACCCTATTAAGTTTCTATTATTGGATGTCTCATCTCATGCCGTATTGGAGTTATGCTCAATCAAGGTTCACCAATCCAACCATCCTGATTGATCGGAAACAACTATAAGACTAAGCGTACTAAGAGAGCTGCTAAAAGAAATTTCATTTACTGTTCTTTTGTTCAGATGGGCAAAATAATAGACAGGGTCAATACATAAAAGAGATTAAACCTTGATTACATATCACCAGTTCAATGATAAAGAAACAAATGATTCAAACAAGTCCTCATACATTCTTCACATATTAATTTTCTTAAAGGAGTAACCCCAGGTGATTCTTCAATTTGACAGAAGCTGTTTGTACTCAATCAGCAACTTAGGAATATCATCCATGCGCAACTGAGAAGGCATCACTCATGATTTTGAAATGAGAGAATGAAGGGGAATGGGAAGTAAAACACACAAACATTCACAAGTCCTACAATTGAAGAAACAAGAATTTTTGTGGTACAATACATAAGAACATCTCAGGACTTCAAATTCTTGTGGTTTAGAGGTCCATAAAGGAATTTCCAGAATTGGGCTAAATTTTATATGCATACCCATCTTCAATATTTCACTCAGGAAATACTGAAGAGTCTTTGAGTTGCAGTCTACCTTTCATTGGTTCATGCTTTGCATATTTAGAAGCTGTATTTTATGGTTCGTATCAGAATGGTCATCTGAACCATCTTTTGTAGGGCGTTCTTATCATCATAGAAAGATTTCTAGGTAGTCTAGAAGCAAAAAGAGGAAATTTAGAAAATGGTAGGGATACAAGTTGGGTACCTGATTTGAAGATTTTACACTGCAATAGGCGGCCTGGGTTTATGGGCCATTCAGATTTGACAAAATCCCAACCTGAGCCCACCCAAGTTGCATCCCTAGAAAATGGTATTTTACAGGTGTCCAAGGGGCGATGTTTTCCATTGGTTATTGGCTAATATTGTCAATCTATTTATGCCAAATTTTGGTCAGACTAAGAGTAATGACTTGGCCAAGCTTTTGCCAAAACAGTGGTGTGGATAGACTGATAAGCATGGGTCTTTCTTAGCTAAAAAAATATTTGATTTCTGGGAGGAAATTCTTTAAAATATTTAGATTAAAATAGCACTCTGCTCCTTTGCATGCAGCATGACTGAATCTGAGGATCAATACAAACTAATCATGGATCGGGATTATACCTGAGAAGCAGTTTTAATATGATAAAACTGGTAATGTGCAGAAGGATTAGACTCCATTGACAGTGACTCAGATCCACCAATTCCCCTACCATGGTTGCAAAGACAAACATGCCAGGAAAAGGATCAATTATACTGACCAAGCTGTGAATTAACATGAACAACTAAGAGGTGTGAAAATCATATATGTACCATAAGGAATGCCTGTAATAATCTTTCTGACAAGAACAACATTTTTTTTTTCTTTTTTTCTTTAAACGTAAGGTAGTTTTATTCAAGATCAAACCACACAATATCAAACCACTAGCTCACAAAGAAGCCAGACCCCAAAATACACAAATACAGTAAGTTTGAAAAATAATTGCTACACCATTCTAGATTTCCAAAGAACCAAGGAAAAAACAGGCTATTTTTCTTTATGATCTTATTTTTGTAAATAAATACTACTCAAGACTTTGACTATATTGTGCATGGTAAACAAATCTGCATCTTATAGCAAACTAATTTTGTTTTAGGGATTCAGTCATACACCAAAAAATATTTAAACACGTGCGAATTTTCACTGATTCATCTTAAAATACCAGAATTAAAAAAACTGAAAGAGGTGGAATTTGGGTTTCCTGGCATAGAATGTTTCCTGATACAAGTCCAACAAATGTATTTGAAGCTTTGTTTTATTATTATTTTTTTGAAAATGTATTTGAAGCTTTGTTCAGTACAAGCAAACAAATTTCCAGATGTTTTAACATTTCTCCCACAAACTGTGAAGTGATTAGATAAAAAAAGTCAACACTTAACACTTGGACTCTGGCAGGTGAACTGGAAAATTCAAACACTCAGCCATCAAAGACTAAGAAATTCTATAATTTGTAGTAATATTAGCTGGTATTCCCTTGAGTTTTCTTATTTGTGTGGCATTTCCTTGCGTTGCTAAAATAGCCTATGTTAAGCACCAGATAAATTTCCTAGACAATATTTCAGGACATAATAACTACATGGCCCCCTTTATGTATCTCCCTGCAAAAGAACTCAACAAAATCAACTTGTCTCTTCTGGTATTGTGGACATTTGCAATGCCAACCTGTACAATGATGATGATAGACAGGTAGAAGTTCCTACAATTTTCAAATTTGGTGGTGGGCTTTGTAGGGTGAAGGAAGGTGATTAATGACAAAGAAAGACCACAAAAAGATCAGATTGAATCATATTAGGTACATCCAAATTTGATTGGATTATATTTGGATTCAAATTGAATCTTCTTCAACAGATCTATATTGGGTTTGAATTGAAATCAGATTGCAATCTGATATTGAATAGCATAGTAGAAAGCTAAAAACAGTAATCTGATTTGATAACAGTGACAGAAAGAAAATAAAAAGTGGTTCTTGAAGAGAAGAGAAAGAGAAGAAGAGATGGGGAAAAGCCAATAATGATCTGGCCGCCCCACTCATTGTCTTATATACTCATAAATAAAACTGATTACAATGACTAATATGCCCTTAATAGGGCATTACTGCTAACAACATAAAAACAGTCCCAAAAAATAACATAAATTAATGGGCCTTGGGCCCAACACCATTAACTAATGATTCTAAATAAGAAAAAACATAAAAAAACTGCTGAATCTCAACAAGCATTAATAAAATAAACTAAAATGGTCAAATTACTATATATTGTTAATAAAATGAACAAAAAAATTACTTTTCTATTGTATATCACGAACAAAATATATTGAAAATAACTTGTACCAAACTTGAACCAACGACTGTAGAAAAATCACAACATTCAAAACCAACTTTACGAATAGATAAAATACAAATTTAAGTATATATACACATATGCATGAATCAGAATATATCAGATAGGGTAAGGGTGGGTGCATATTCAATTCAATTATAAACAAATCAAATTGGGATCACCCTTAACCAAATCAAACCAGAAAATTTGGATTTCGATAAACAGATGCCATTTGCAGCCCTTCCAGCCCCACAAAGAATAGTGCTGCAAGCCCCTTGGAGAAGCAATCACAGCCATACAAAGAATAGGACCGCAAGCACCTTGGGGAGAGAGAGAGAGAGATCAACTTTTCCAAATTTTAATTACAATGCCAATTTATAAAAAGACTCAACATATGCTCATTATGGTCCCATTAAATAAACAAATAAAAGACAACTCTATGATAGACCCAAAGATAAATTTTTCTAAACTTATCATGGATTTACATCCTATTATTAAAATGGTCATACTCTGTCAAAACATGTCAGATTAAAGTCTTGATCTCACTGGATAGATAGCTAACCTGTCTGATGACACCAAAACCAGGCAAAACAAACAAATTTTGACTCCTAAAAAATAGGGTGAAAGAAAAATGATGTGACTGCATTGTCAACTTTTTAAAATTCCAAAGATTATCTAATATGACTTTAAAACTAGTTTGACCCTTACATAAAATTAACTCTATCTCTAAAACACCAATAAACCAGAAAATAACTTTATAAGAACTCAAATTGACTAAACCCCAAGTAGTCAAAAGTTTTTTCTTCCATGGTTTCTTTCCCTTTTTCCATGTCTGCATCAAATGATTTCTCCATTCTGTCATTCCTTCTAAGAAGCTTTCTCATTTGTTCTTTTTCCCTTTTTCTGTCTTAAATGTTCATAATGTACTTCCTTTTGAATTCTCCTCGCGTTATGTATATTTTTTTGAGAGAAGAATAACAAGCTGTTGCAATGCTGTCAACTCAGATTCTGTATATCACAATGCAAAAATGACAGAAAGCTTTTTAAGATAAAACATTTCAACTATTTTCACCCGTTTTACAGTGGAAACAATTTTTTTCTTACAGAAATATGAATGCGGCTTTAGCCAAATTAGAAAATGCATTTCCCTTTCTTTTGCCTACTATTTTTGTCCATGTGACTTCTTCCCAAACCAATTAACTCAGACCAGGTTTAAATACCAAGCTTACTTTCCAAGACATTTTTATTAAATCAGAGATCCATACTTGTCCAACAAAAGGGTACACCAGAGTGATGAGCATTCTATAAATCTAAATTGGTATTACATTAAGAAACATTGAGAACATGCAGCAAACTACAGTATGTGCAAACATGAACAGTTAATAAATGTAAATGGCAATGCTTACAAATGGCAGCGGGTTATTAGACGTTGGTAATCTCGAAGCAAAGGCCCCAACTCCCTCAGTGGTATTGCCCTTGGAGAAGACTTCTTCCAGTGGTCACGAAGCGCCTGTACAGACTTCATTGAACCAATGAAGACATTGTTAGATGGAAAATAGATAGACATAACCAGCATAGCATAGATTTGCACCAAACTTACCTGAATGTGTGTAACCTGTCCACTAGTGGACTCTTGTCCTCTGAACAACCTTGATGATTGTTCAAGAAACTCTTTGTCATCCAATTCATCTGTAATACCAACCTCAGGAGCCGAAACCGAAACAGAAACTTCTAATCTCTTTTGCAATTCTGTGATTGGGGAATATTCTCTTTGGCTTTCCTATAGAAAAATAGGATATAGATAGGTTTTAAAATAAATAGTTAATTTCACATCATTACTGGCATACATATTCATGGTAAGACTAAACAAAATTAAACAGAAGGTAGAATACAACATAAGCCTTGTTTTTCCATTCCAATCTTATCCATTGTTAGACTGTGAATCCAGAAATCATTTTCCAGTACCTTAACATATCCTTTTTGGTCTGTTCCTATTTCTTCTAGACCTTCATATTCTAAAGAACATTCTCTACTGATTATTTATACTATTGATAAAAAATATTTATTTATTTATTATTTACCATATTTTGGAATCATGAACCACCATTTCTGTGGTTATTGTTTTTCTTTGTTTTTATTCCAACTGTTTAAAAGAAGACAATTTGCCCATAGATCAGGAAAAATGTGCATAATAGACTCGTACTTGTTAATTTTGAATGAAATCATACTGAATGGCATATTTTTTGAGAAAAAAAACAAACAAATATATTGACTTCTAAAAAAATGTGTACCACATGAACAGTAAAGATTTTCAAATACATTTATGCATATAAAATGCATTAAGTATATTATATATAATTTTCAAATTTCTTATTTGGTACTTTTTAAATGAAATATTATTAAATATGTATTTATCTTTCGACACTTTTTACTATACTCACATATACTCAACCAAATTTACACCATGTTTTTTTTCTTAAAACCAAACAACGTATGGATTTTGTTTTGAGTTGTTAAATGTGAAGCAATGGAAGAAGAGAGGAAAGAGAGAAGAAGAGAAAAGTTATGAATGATGTGTCATGTTACTGTTCACACAACATTGCATTTATATCTTAAGGAAAAAGTACAAGATTGCCCCTACTTGGGCGCCCAAATACAAAAGAAAAGAAAAGACCAAAAAACCCTCACAACTCGTTATATATTCTCAACAGTCCCCTTCAAGCTGAGCATAGATATCTATCATGCCCAGCTTGCCTAGGTTACTATCAAACTTTGGCTTGTGAATTCCTTAGTAAGGTAGTCAACAAGTTGATCATCTGATATTACAAAGGGCAAGTAAATATCTCCACTATCAATCTTCTCTCAAATGAAATGTCTATCCACTTCAATATGTATTGTATGATCATGCTGAACAAGATTGTGAGCAATGTTTATAATTGCCTGATTGTCACAATAAAGTCTCATTGGAGTTTGAACTTGAACTCCCGTTTCTATTAACAAGGTCCTCAACTATTGCAACTTTGACCTATGAGCCATTACCCGTATTTTGCCTTTGCACAAGAATAAGCAAAAACAAATTGTTTCTTGTTCCTCCAAGATATCATCCACTAATCCTGCCCAATTTGCATCTGTGTAGGCCTCAATATTCAAATGCCTGTGATTAGAGTATAACATTCCTTTGCCAAGACACCCCTTCAAATAAGCAAGAATCTTGTTGACAACTTGCATGTGAGAAGTTCTAGGCTCATGCATTTATTAACTAACAACATTGACTACATAGGATATATCTAGCCTAGTCAAACATAGGCAAAGAAGGCGACCAACTAGTCTCTAATGGACCTCTCTGTCTAGAAGAAAATCTCCATAAGTGGCATTCAACTTGTGGTCAGGGTCAATTGTGGTTCCAGCTGGCTTACACCCCAATTTCCCAACATCCTAGAGCAAGTTAAGAACATGTTTTCTTTGAAAGATGAAAATACCCTTCTTTGATCTTGCTACTTCAATTCCCAAAAGGCATTTAAGATCACCAAGATCCTCGATCTCAAGTTCACAAGCAAGGATGTCAGCTGAGAGATTCCAAAGACATCATCCCCAGTCAACATGTACTATCAGCATGGTCACCCGATCGTCATGCCTTCTTTTAAACAAAGTATGATCAGCTTGAGATCAAAAAACCTAACCATTAAGATTATCCTTCTAAACCTATCAAACCAAGCTTTGGGAGACTATTTGAGTCCATATAGGAACTTCTTTAGACAGTAGACCTTTTCTTCATTGTTAGCAAAGGCTCACTCTTGGAGGCTAGTCCATATAAACTTCCTCCTATAGGTCTCCATTAATAAAGGCATTCTTTCTTTTATCGATAGAAAATTGAATTTATTGATTAGTTATATGTAAAAAATAACACAAATTGATGGCCACAACATCACCCCTACTAATACAACAGTGTTACAAGGAATCCCAAAGCAAATGTTGCCTTGTTATTCCTTGTTTAGCCAAGAAGTCAGCTATCCTATTTGCACTTCTTCTAGCCCACTTGAATTCAGCATCCAATTCTCTTGCATTCCTTTCAACTTCCCTGTATACATTCTTTAGGCTCCAAGGAATATTTCTATTACTTCTCTCCCATGAGATAATGACTTTTGAGTGAGTCCCCTTCCGCCTCCAACTGTTTGGACCCCAGTTAACCTGAGACCATGTAGTAAGGTCATTGGTTCAGCCCTTATAGAATAAGCTACACCAATTGGCCCTGAATAAAGAGCCAATATTATGCCCTCTGAGTTTCTAATTACCCCACCAATTCCTACCATACCCAGGTTACCCAAGAAAGTTCCACCAAAGTTCAACTTGCATCTGCTGCCTAGTGGGGGTTTCCACTCTATTCTAACTCTAGAGGACTGTGCTACCTCCTTCCATGCCCTTAAAATGTCATTGACTGTGAAAGCAATTGAAAGTTTTAATCCACAATGCTACCTTCACTTTTATATTCTCTATCACCTCCTCCACAAATCTACTCTTGTCAATAAAAATTCTGTTACTCCTTTCCTCTCAAACCATCCAAATAGCTGCTTCCTTAGTAGTTCTCCACATCAATCTCCCTCTTTTCTTTGGGTTGCATTAGGAAGTTTGGTCTGAAAATGTTCGACACCTCTTGCTGAGGGACCCACCTGCAGCCAAAAAGAGAATAGAAAAACTCCCAAATACAAGTTATAAAGGAATAGGAGATTAATAAGTGGGATAGGGATTCTCCACTTTTCCTACATAAGAAGTACACATATGAGGCAGGACTTTAGGCGGGATAGGCTTAATCCATATTTCTTTAACTGGAAAGTCCACCCGTTATGAAAACAAGTGAGGCTAGAAGCTTAAAAAAAGAGGAGCAAGTAAAGAGTCCATCAGATGAGAAAGTCCAAACTCTAGAGTCTTCCAAAGTAGGATCCAAGATGGCTGCCTCCAAGATGTTAATAAGGTTAGTCATTGAAAGGCTCCCCCTCTCCCTTAGGCCTCTTTTAAAACCAAGGTTCTAGTTGATGCCTGATGGAGAGGGAGTTCCCAATCTAGACACAAGTTCACCCTTGAGGTTCAAGAGGGCAAACAGATCAAAGGATTAGCCTTTTAAAGGATTTTCCCCTATCCAAAAAAGGCTAGGAAAAATGTGATGCAAGAGACATAATCACACAAATAGAACTCATTTTTGCTACTGGAGCAATTATTTCCTAATAATTGATGCCATAGGTTTAAGTATATCCTTTTTTGATACCAGTTGTGCCTTGTATCTCTCAATAGAGTCATTAGCCTTGTGTTTAACAATATACATCCACTTACATCCAACTAGAAACTTGTCCTTGAGAAGAGAGACAAGCTCCCAAAGTCTGGTTCTTTAGAAGAGCATCTATTTCTTGGTTCATAGCTTCCCTCCAATGAGGTGACTGTATTGCCGTTGTAACATTGTGAGGAATAGAAACAAAAGAAATAATAGATGCTAGGCACAATAAGAAGGTGAGAAAGCACCATAGGAAACATACTTAATGACGGGATAGTTGGTGCATTCTCTCTTTTCCTTGCAGATGGCAATGGGAAGATCAAGGTGGGATTAGTGACAAAAGCATCAGGAGGTTCAATAAGTGTAGGATCAAGGTCACCTTCATTAAGTATTAGGAGCCACCTTCTTTCATCACTTGAAAAAGACAATTAAAATATCTTCTTAAACCCCCTATTTGCTAATGTTGTTCATTCACACATTCCAATAAAATATCTTCTTAAAAGGCAATTAAAGTTATAAAATCATTACTTTTTTATGTGAGAAATAAAAATTTAAGACCCTAATATGGACTTGTTCGGGCTTGCCTCGAGGGGCGTGGTACAAAGGTGACTCATAAGAATGCAATAAGTTTTACATCACATTAGCTACTTGAAGTAATGCAATTGAAGAAAAAAAGAGATTGTAGGTTTTACATGCTTGAAAATGCTTTATATGTTTGCTTTTATTTTTAAATTTTCATTTGAATATGCTTTACATGTTATGTTTATGTATTTTAATTTTAGATAATAGGTTTTTTTAAAACATTTTTTTTTAAATTTAAGTTTATATTTTGTATTAAAATTATGCTTAATACTTTTTGATTTTTTATAAATTTTTTGGCATTTTTAATTTTCTGACATTTTTTTAGCATTTTATTTTTTGTAATTTTGCACCTTGCTTCAAAAAGGTGCATGCCTCACCTTGCGCCTTGCACATTTAAAACACTGATCTCTACGCATACTAGAGGTTGTTGGTGAACCTTTTTTAACTAAAAGTCATGGAAGCATGTTCTTGGTATAACAAAGGTTGTTGGTGAACCTTTTTAATTGCACTACAGATAAACAAAAAAGAGACCAGAAAATTTTAAGGTGACTTTGTTCACTGGTCACCACTTATTCTATGCAGTGATTGTCAGAGGCAATTTTATGTGGTGCTGGCCTCATGGAATTATAACTCAACTAAAATCCCATTAACCTATTGCCATGGAATTTAGAGTGAAGATCTAATGGCACTTTCCTTCTCACCCTGAATACAGATTGGAGTGAAGTGCTTCGCACTAATCCATCCTTTCTTTCAAAAGGATCTTTTGGAAGAGGTTTTGGCAATCGCCTTGCAATTGGATCATCTGCATATCAAGCAAGAGAATGACATGTCGTTAGTATAAGTCAAATGTCCTACTAGAGTGAAGAATGTGCTTTATACTTTTGATTTAGGACAGGAAGGAGAAAGTCCTACTACAGTGTATGTGGCGGGTAAAAAAGTCTAACTAAACATCCGAATTATGAACAAAAATAGGAACAAGAAAAAGAAATAGAAGAATTTAGAATAAGAGGAGAGGAGAAAGAAAAGAAAGATCACACCATTACAGAAGTAACAACAGGAGAAGAAAGACCAAACAACCTCAATTTTCAAAACCATAACCTTTATTCGTTTCAACTATGCAGGTGCCAAGTGTTCAGATATGGATACTCATAAAAAAAGTGTTCAGATAATGGATTCACTGAAATCCTTATGTATTTTTATATATTTGGATAGTAGGGGCATTTTGGTTATTTTACAGGTTGCCTGTGGGGTCTGGCCTAACCATAAACTTGATTTTTCTAGACATAATTTAGTTGCACTTAAAATTTTATAGTCATTGGTTAAGTAGTTTGGTAGTTACTGAGTTCTCTTTGAATCAAAGTATGAAAGTGGCAATTCTACAATTTTTGATAGGCCACCCCCTTAGTATCTGTATACTTGTCCTAAGTGTAAAAAACATGGTGAATGAGTTGAACTTTCTATATAAGGAGGTTATGGTGAGTGATTTATATAAACTCTGGAGTGATTTTAAGTTCTCTCTCTCTCTCTTCCCAAGTTTCTATCACCTTTAACCATACCAAATTACCAAATTTCATCTCCAAATTCAATCTTTTTTTTTTGATAAGTAAAATCAAGCTTTATTAATCAATAGATAAAGGCATTACAAGCAGCCCTTAGAGAGGCACAAGGGGCTACCTCTCCCAAGTACAGTTACATTTACAATTGAGCCCAATACAAGCATCTTCAAACTCAATCTAAAATCCTAGTTTCCGGAATTTTGACATTTTTCTCTCATAAAGGGATCTTTTCATCATTTTGCGGTCTTCTTTTATTGGTTAATTTTTGGACCTTTATTGTGCTACTGAGAAATTGTAAAGCACTACCAGACAGATGGTTTAAGTATCAATAACACACAGACCAAGAAACCTTGCACTTAACAAAATCAAAGGTAGTTATCCAATTATCTACATGTAAATGTGAGAGTAAAATAAAACAAAAGAAAAAAAAAACACATATGACAAAAAAGGAGGAACAATAAACGAATTCTGCCAGTGGATTTGTTTAAATCAACCAAAATAGTTCTAATGACAAATTATATATACCATATCACAAATCTTTCTACCTAAATAAATATTAGACCCACGTGATAACAGATATAATTAATGCCTTCAAAAAACATTGTTGAAAAAGAAAAAAAAAGAATATCACTTGAGGATTGAGCACCAAATAGAAAACACTTGTTTAAAGTAGTATTAATAGAATTGAGAAGATACAAAGGACAATTATAGAATACTCTCAGCGAAATACCAAGAGCAAAAGGTCTCAGAGTACTATCATGAAGTTCAGTCAACATTAAATTAATGCCAGAAACCTTCTGGATCTGACTATTAAGACCTAAAAGGCTAACTAAAAAATGAAGAATTATCCAATACTATCCTAAGATAAAAAGATCAAGTACCTTCTGGAACCAACCACCACAGGTCACCAAATGTGGATTTCCCATCAAAGCCGCCAAATAAAAGATAACGTGAACCAACACTAGTCATAGAATGGTATGCTCGAGCAGAAGGTGGATCATTGCTGGTAAGTAAGCGCTTCCACTGCACTGATACTGATGCAAACCAAACAAGACAATGGAAAAAAAAATGAAATTAAATAGATGAGGTGCTAGAAGGAAGAATTACATAACTAAAGACATAGGCATGTCACAAACTATAACCTCTTCTTAGTTCTTACAATGGAATATGATAAAAGGTAATTACTCAATGAGAAAATAAATGGATTAGTACAGAAAGAGGCTGGCATGGTTGGAAATCACCCTTCGAATACTCCATTACACTTATATTAATTATCACTTCTAAAAACAATCAGTTTATGAAAGTTTGGCAAGATATTCAGCATTTGAATGATGTGAAAATGACACCCCATGCTAGAACAAAGGATTTCTTGTCCTGATTAAGAGGCAGCTGGCCAACATTTTTTTATCACCAACAAAGAAAAAAAGTTCTATTAGACTGAAACAAAAATGTACAACATTTAGTAGAAAGTTCAGAACTGTAATCTGATTTGATAACAGTGATGAAAGAAAGAGAAAAGAGTTTCTTGGAGAGAAGAGAAGAGGAGAAAGAGAAGAAGAAAATAGGAGAAGCCAATAATGATCTGGCCGCCCCACTCATGAATATACTCATGAAATAAAGGAGATTACAATGATTAATATGCCCTTAATAGGGATGCTACTGCTGCTAATAACATAAAAACAGTATTAAAATACACATAAACTAATGGGCCTTGGGGACAATAACACTTAGTAATGACGCTAAATAAAAGGAAACAAAAAAAACTGCTAAATCTCAACACTCCCCCTCAAGTTGGGAGTAAATGTCAAACATTCCCAACTTGCGTAGATCATGTTCAAAGTTATGTTAGACACACCTCTCTAGATGTCATCCTTTCCCTTATTAAATGCCTATCCACTTCTATATGCTTTGTTCTATCATGCTAAACTGGGTTATGGGCAATGTTAATTGTTGCTTGATTATCACAATACAACATCATAATTTCCTCTACATCAACTCCAAGCTCTCCTAGTAAGGGTCGAACCTTAAGAAGCTCTGAAACACCATGTGTCATAGCTCTATATTCTGCTTTTGCACTTGCTTGGCTACAACTGGTTGCTTTTTACTCTTTGTTGAAATTAGATTACCCCCAACAAGAGTGCAAACTCTTAATGTAGATCTCCTGCCATCTAGGCACATTGCCCAATTAGCATCTGTGTAAGCTTCCAGCTTCAAGTGTCCATGGTTAATAAACAATATATCCCTTTGCCTGGGTGTCCTTTCAAATAGGCAAGTATCCTATCAATGGCTTCCTAGTGCTGAGTTTGTGTGGCATGCATGTACTGACTCACCACACTAATTACATAGGAAATATCTAGTTGTGTCATGCACAAGTATAACAGCTGGCCAACCAACCTCCGATACCTCCCAACATCTTTTACTAGCTCACCATCTGAAACATTAATTCCGTAATTCTGGTCAATATGTATTAGTTGGTTTAACCCCAAATTTTCTTGTCTCCCATAGTGGGTCCAACACATACTTTCATTGGGAA
Source organism: Nelumbo nucifera (assembly GCF_000365185.1). Next base: position 1,993,180 of record NW_010729078.1, on the reverse strand, counting down.
ATAAAGATCCCATGTTTGGACCTTGCCACTTCAATGCCCAAAAAATACTTCAACTCCACAAGGTCCTTAATCTCAAACTCCTAGTGCAGGTTCCTCTTTAAGGCATCAATTTCACTCAGGTCATTCCTTGTGACTACAATGTCATCCACATATACAATTAGCACTGACACCAAAGATCCCCTTCTTCACAAACAAAGTATGATCAGATTGCTTAAGTGTATCCAAAACCAATCAATTCACTCCTAAACTAGTCAAACCAAGCTCTGATTGCATACCTTCCCTTTAACTACATCACCATAAAAACCAATTGCAAGGTCCATGTACACACACCTCTTACAAATCTCTTCACATCAAGTTAAAAGAGACACCAAGAGTGGATAGGTCCAGGCGAGGTGCTCCCAAAACATGCAAAGGCACATAGGAGAGGCATCCAGACATGTGAGGCATACATCTCCTATGCCTCCAATAGAGAGGTGTGTCTATATGCATACACTTCCTGAGAGGCGCACGCTTCTATCATGCCATGTACAAGAGGCGTACACCTCACATGTTTGGCATTGTAAAACAACTTATTGTTTTAGTTATTTTAGTTTTTTTTAAGTTTTAATTGATGGGGCGACGATTATATCATGGTCCCCAATGTAAAAGTGGCAGAAAAAAGGCCTCAATTGATTCATTTGCAAATGAAGAAAGAAACTTAGAGCTTGAGTGATCCTGTGAAGCTTGAACCTACAAACCTATCGTGAACTTCGACCAACCTCTCAAATATTAAAGCAGCAATGGTTAAGTATGGTGTATTTTTATTTTTCTTTTCTTTTCATCTTTACAAACTAAGAAACTTAAGGCTTAAGTGAACCTGTGAAGCTATGAAACTGAGAACCTGCTCTGATCTTCGACCAACCTCTTAAATCTTCAAGCTGCAATGGCCAGGTATGGGGTATTTTTATTTTTGTTTTGTTTTCTTTATTTCTTCTTCTTCCCTTCTTTTTCTTTTTGGTAGCTCTATTCACTCTTGAGCTTGAACAGAGCTACATTACAAAAACACCACACAACTCTGTTTGGTCTCACTCTATTTTTTTCTTTTTCAATTTTTTGAAGACCTTAAGTTAAGAGGACCAAAGAGACCAAGACGCTATAACGCTGGTTGTAGCTTCAGCCATCAACTTCAACTCTTCAAGCAACATCTATCTTCTCTTCTTTTAATAAATTATTTCTTGATTGTGCTTGCCTCATTTGTGACTAAAGAATAATTTTAAATTGGAATTACTAAACCATAGACATGTTAATTTAGTCTACTGACTCTATTCTATGGCCAATGTAGATTATAAAAATTAAAATAACCTAGCAAAAACTCTTTGTATTTATTTTTACTTTGTTTTTGTTAAATATCAATCATTAAATATTTGAATTTTTTATTTTGAAGTTGTGATTTATGAATTACTTGAATACTTGTATAAACTAGAAACTTAAAGTGATGGATTGAATTATTAACTCATAATTTTTTTATTTAATTTGATTAAGTGCTGCAATTTGATCATTTTTCTAATCTCTATTTCATCTAGAGTCAATAATGTCTAGAAAGGATTTTGCTTAGGAGTATATTAAGGAAGAGGAGGGCGAAAAGGGCTATATTTATTGTGCATTTTGTAGTAAATTATGCAAAGAAGGCATAAATCAGTTAAAACATGGAAAGAGTGAGTGCAAACAATGCCCTAGACAGGTAAAATTACAATAACAAAATGTGCTAACTAAATTTGAATTTTGAAATGGAGATAAAGAAGACAGATTTTGTGTCTAGTGTTGGGAGGTTTAATTGTACACCTTCTATCACTCCCAACATGGAAATTGTATGGCTACTAATTCTAGGTTTGGGACTACTATAGGAAGTGGAAGTGGGACTCGACAATCATTTCCACCACGACCGCCAGGCCCAATGGATCAATTTATTCCAATTGAGCCACGCCAACAGACATTAAATTCACAGTGGAAAAAAAAAGAAAAAAAGATGTTGGTTAGGCTATTGGAAGATGTTTTTATGCCAATGCTTTATCTTTTAATTTAGAAAATAGTCCTTATTTCAATAGTATGTGTAAGGAGATTGCAAATTTTCGTCCAGGTTATATAAGCTTCCATCCATGCATGATCTTTATACTAGGATCTTAAAAGAAGTGGAGAATATAGATAAATTGATGGAGTATAGGGAATCATGGAAGGAGTATGGTTTCATGATTATGTCTAATGGATGGACTCATGGAAAAAAAATAGGTCCATTATCAAATTTCTTGTTAATAATCCAAGTGGGACAATGTTTCCTAAATTTATTGATGTATCCAATTCAATTAAAGATGGGGAACTTCTTTTTAAGTATCTTGATGATGTTGTTGAAGAAGTAAGAAAAGATAATGTGGTCCAAGTAATCAAAGATAATCACTCAAGTTATATGCTTGCTAGGAAAAAGTTGATGGAAAAGAGGTCAAAATTGTATTAGACTCCCTGTGTTGCACATTGCATAGATTTGATATTAGAGTCAATTGAAAAGATAAAACTTTTTAAAGAAACAACTAAACAAGCAAAGCAAGTCAGAAAATTTATTTATCGGCATGGATGAGTTTTAAACTTAATGAAGAGTTTCACAAAAAAACTAGGAGCTTTTACATCGTCGATTTGCCATTACAAAACCAACCTCCTCAATCAATGTTTGCTTCTGAAATGTGGAATGAGAGCCATTGGAGTAAGCATCCTGGGGGTATCAATGCAAAACATACTTATAATGTTTGATAGCAAATTTTGGCCTCATGTGGCATTTTGTGTAAAGACCACTTTGCCAATTGTTGTAGTGTTAAGAAAAAATGATTATGAAGCAAGACTCTCAATGCCTTATTTGTATGAAATGATGGATTTAGCAAAGGAGCAAATTGCATTTTCTTATGGTGGGAAAATGAGAAAATATATGCCTATTTTGGAATAAGACTGATGAAAGATGGACCCCTCAACTTTATGTCCCTCTTCATGCAGTAGGCTATTATTTAAGCCCACAGCTACACTATGAGTCAAATTTTTAAAATGATCGAGAAGTAAGAGGGGTTATTTGAATGCATGAAAAGGACGATCCTTGATAGACATGAGTGTGCTCTAGCAAATTGCCAGTTGGATATATATGATAAAGCACTAGGAGACTTTAGTTGTGACATGGCAATTGATATAAGAAGAGTCGATCTCCTGGTAAGTGGTTTAGTTGTTTGATAACTAGTATGCTTAATTATTTTGTAGATATTTTAAAGCTTTACTAATGTCTTATTATATGATACTTTTCTAGTTAATTGGTGGGCACGTTTTGGAACCCAAACACTAGAATTAACAAGATTTGCTATTCGAGTTTTGGGTGTTACATGTAGTGCTTGGTTGTGAAAGAAACTAGAATACTTTTGAGCAAGTTTATTTTCTTATTTACCTTTTAAGGTTTTTACGTAATAGTTGTGTTTTATCATTGTTTTTAATAATAAATAAATATTCTGTCTTTGTACTAGATAAACACAAAATAGAGAAACAAATTGGAGCAACAAAGGTTAAATGTGTTAGTTTTTGTGATGTATAACATGAAGTTGAGGGAAAGAAACATGAAAAGGAGGGAAAGCGCAAGTACTAATCCCATGTTGACACAATATGTGGAGGAAGATGATGAATGGAATACTAAAATTGAATATCAAATTCTTCCAACTAATCCTTCTTGGGTGGATAATGACTCTTTGGGTCTTGAAATTGCTACAGCTGAGGTGGTTAAAGATGCAGATATAGACCTAGTAGTGCCAACAACCCCTATTAACAGAGAAGGTTCGAAGTGGGACAAAGAGGGGCCTATGTGATAGTGGTAAGAAGACATTTGATTGTAGAAGTCAAAAAGCTCAAGCTACTAAATCTCAAAATAAGTAATAATTAATGTTTATTTATTCTATTCTAAATTTCTAGTGTTCTAATTAATTTTATAGTTGAGCATTGTTATGAGCGAGGTGACATATTGTCATATTGCAATTGGATTTTGTTTGTAGGGACTGCAAGGAAAGGCAATAGTGTGGATTTAAATTTAATTGATGAGGATGAACATGAAATAGAGAGAAATGATGTAGATGCAAATATTGAAGCTGATGATGATGCCTTTGTTTCTTTGGAAGATGATCATTTAGAGCCTTTTGATTGAGTTTCAGTCGTTAAAAGTTTAAAGTTTTTTTTTTTGTAGCCAATAATTCTATATTGCATAGCTGAATCAAGAACTGTATGTTGTTCCTTGAAGTAGAAATGAACTTGAGTTTAAAATTTGAGATTCAAAACCCAAATATTGAGTCTATTGACAACTTGACAATTGAAATTAAGTCATTTAAGTGTTATGTATGTTTTTATGCTCGAAATATCTATTTTTTATTAATATATACCCACTATAATTATTAAAAAAATACATGCTTGAGGCTTATGCCTCCTTCGCTCGGGAAGCTTACACCTCCCGCGTTTTGAATTATGCCTCATGCCTCCAAGTAGTGGAACGCCTCATGTCATGCCTCGGTGTTTTAAAACATTGTTTAAAAGACCATGTCCACCTAAAATTTACCTGAGGTGAGGTGCCTATAAGAGGTTAATAATGAATGTTATGCTTTTTTGCTAATTGGTTTTATACTTTCTATGGTGTTAGGAGATCAGTTGGTAGGTGATGCAATCAATAAGACTGAACATCATCAAAATGCTTGGGACCCTGCAACATGCATTTGGCTTTAGAGAAAAACAATTCCAATTGCGATGGTGCAAACATGGAATGCAGCTGGAACAACCCTTATTGTGTTCTCTTGCAGCATGAATTGTTTTTCTCAAACTTTTTTCTTTGTTGTAGCCAACAATGTATTATGCCAATGCAATCTTGTATAAAAAGTGTTGAGGTTCAGTAGTTTTTTGTTTCTTTTTATTTAGCATCATTAGTTAGTGTTATTGGGCCCAAGGCCCATTAGTTTATGTTTATTTTTTAAGACTTTTATGTTATTAGCAGCAGCCACCCTATAAAGGGCATATTAGTCATTGTAATCTCTTTTATTTCAAGAGTATATAAGATAATGAGTGGGGTGGCCAAATCATTATTGGTTTCTCCCATCTCTTTCTCTTTCTCCTCTTCTTTTCTCTCCAAGAAACTCTTTTCACTCTTTCTTTCATCAATGTTACCAAATCAGATTACAGTTCTGAACTTTCTACTTGGTATCAGAGCAACTTTCCAAGATTTTTTCAATTTTCCACCATGCGGCCCTAAATCAGCCAACTGCATGGTGAGTTAGGGAGTTGATCGAAGACTTTAAAAGGGCCCGGTTCTTGGCTTTTTTAGTGGGTCTAGAACCCCTTGTGTCAAATCTTGGGTTGATCATTGAAATCAGGAAGAACTAGAAGAGGAAGAGTCTTGATTGCAGCAGAACTCTTTATTTTTGTCCTAGGAAGGGGCACTCAGGCTTTTTTAGATTTCTTGGTGTTTTCTGAAGAAGCAATTCAGTTTCTGGTCTTCTCTAAGTTACTTGGAGGGAGCAAAAGCTTTTTTTCTCCTATTTCTACTAGCTCCCGGGAAGCCAAGAATCTCTTTGGGCAAAGGTTTCTAGGTGCTAGAAGTTTGGTTAAGGCTTCCAAAGGGGATCAACATCGATCTATTTTTTTCTTATATACAATTGATTTTTTAAACTGTTTTGGGAATTATGGAGGGCAGTGGAGTGGAACACAAGTCTATTGGTGAAATGAGACTAAGTGTAGGAGGTGCTACTAATCCCTTTGGGGTAGGAACCATCACTATAGTTAAGTTGGATGGTACAAATTATTTAGAGTGGTCACAATCAGCCAAAATGGCAATTGGTGCTCATGAAAAATTGGGGTATGTAGAAGAAACCTGAGACCAACTCTTTCCAGTGAGTGCAATAGAATTACATGGTGATGACTTGGTTGTGCAATTCTATGTTACCCCATATGAGCAAAAACTTTCTATGAGCTAACATAGCTAGGGAAATTTGGAATAGAGATACAAAGACTTACTCATAAAGTGACTGGTGAGAATGTTTTTAGAGCCTACTAGTTGAGAAATGGTGATTGTTACTAGGCAAGGAGATAAATCTATTGTAGTTTATTTTTCAGCCCTCAAAACCTTATGGCAAGAGATAGACCATTTGGAGAATGCAAGAGGAAATGGAATTTTGATTAAAAATTAGACATGGGAAGTTGTAGATCTACTTGATGGTAAGGAGATGGTTGTAAATGGATCTTGTAGAGAAGATGGGCCGAATGGCCCATAGACAGTTAGTTCATGTTATGTTATGTTATGTTATGTTATGTTTCTCTCTGTTGTGGGCCTTATTCTGGGCCCATACTCTGTATTATTCTGTTTTTTGTATTTTCCTGCTCTCTCAAGGGCCTCTCTGTAATTTGTCAAAGATTAACTTATTAATAAGAT
>NW_010729078.1:1937290-1968022 GCF_000365185.1 Nelumbo nucifera | reverse complement strand
TTATTGTACTCACTTACAGCAGGGGCACAAGGGTCTTTTCCCTTCTTATTTCTGCCGCCCTATATAATACAATAAAAGCTGGCACCGCCAGCACTGTTCCATTGCCAATCTCTTCTCTTCTCTTCTCCCTTCTCTCTTCTTCTTCTCTTCTCTTCTCTTTCTCTTATTTCTGGCCGGCCACACTGTCAAGAGCCCCTTTAATCTTTTTGATAACTTCCCCCTTCTTAAATTCTCCCAACAAATTTATATAAAAAAAACGAAATCTCCCAATAGGTGTCCCTCTTCAACTAAAGTTCTCTCATCCCTTTTCCATGAAGTTCCTTTTTTGCCCCCAACCTCCCTTGATCCTCATCTCTATCCTCTGCATGATTGTCCAAATCCCCGACTCTTCGACTCCCATCATCTTCCTCCTCCAGCCTCCTAATCTTTTGCCCTATCGGCTCCTAGAGATGAAATTTTTCCCCATAAAATCGGGGGCCCACTCGGATATTAATTGCTAAAATATCCCTGAATTTCCCCCAAATTCCTAAGACCACTAGGATCCCATAATCATCCATGCCTTATCCCAACCATATAGAGTTGGCTACATGAATCCTGTTTTGCCAATCCATTTATCCACTATTAAATCATCATTTCTTACTACTACCCCTGAGTTCTTCTATGCACTAGGATCCCATAATCCAATTTCTAAAATACCCCCATATTCTCATAATCCTATTCTAAAATACCCCAAATCTCCATCCCCGATGAGGAGGAGTGCCCTGCCTCGAACCCATGCCACCACTAGAAACGGGGCAGGGATGGGGTAGGGAATTTTGGCTATGGGGCAGGGACAAGGAGGGATGTTGGGTGCCATGCTTCAAACCCACCTCGTTGCCATTTCTATTAGTACATTAAACTTCTGAATTCAATCTATCAAAACCACCGAATCCTCCTCTAACCAATAAAACAAGATACAACCTTTTTTTGAAGAGTAAAGGTAAAATTTTATTAAAAATAAAAAAGATACATCAGGGAGGTGATAAGACATCACCAAGAGAAGAAAATCAGTCTCAAAGTCCCTTTGAGAGCCCAAAACCCACATAACTTGTTGACAAAAAGGAAACCCAATCAACTCCAAGCTAAGAAACAAGGCAAAGACCCCAAACCAATCCCTAGTAAAACATAGCCCATCAGCAAAACAGGAAACATAAACCCCCCCTTGCCACAGCCATGACTTCAGTCTTCCTCTGTGACCAAGTCATCCTGGATTGAAACGACCTCATCCCATATCTTGTCTCTTTTTGGTCGGGCATTTTTGTTTAATTTCTCTTCCTTTCTTCTCCTTTCAAACTCCTCAAAATCCCTTCTAGGAAACTCCTCACCACCCCAAAATAACAGACCTAAGATTTTCCCAACTGAAACCTCTCTATCCACTATTTTTTGGAGGCCCCCCAGCACTACTGTTATCATTTGGCAGCATCTGTCTCTCCACAGACTTGGAATCACCACCACTCGATCTGTTTTCCTGCTGCTCCTTCGGCATCAGGGAGGTTGATGACTGAAATTGCCCGATGTCCCCCTATGATCAATACCATACGTCCCGTTGTCTCTCGTTCATTTCCTCCTATAAACCCATTTGAACTGTTTTGTAGGCACTGCTCCTGTCAGGCTGAGTTTTAGCCTAGAGAAAATCTGTCACATGCACAATACTATGATTTCTTGAACTGTGGGGTTTATTTCTGATTATTTCATTGATCTGTTCACCCTCCTCAGATTTGCTCCTTCCCAAGTCGACGCCCAGGCTTCTGATCTTCACCTCCTCAAAGTACAAAACATCCTCAGAATAGCGACCGACTTGGTTTCCTTAGTAGACACTAAGATTACTTGGGAGCCGATCTTTTCTGAAGATGTCTCAATCTTCGAGTACAGAACATCCTCAGAATAGTGACCGACTTGGTTTCCTTAGTAGACACTAAGATTACTTGGGAGCCAATCTTTTCTGAAGATGTCTCAATCTTCGAGTACTTGACTCACAAATCACCAGAATGAACAAACCTAGTAATCACCCACTCCTAAATCTCTTCCTTCCTTTTTCCTTTAACGGACTGGGGGTACCAATTTTTAAATTTTGTCACCTTTTTCATCCTCAGATGCATAGTTGTGCCAACCCTCACCTGTCATCCACCCTTGGGGTGAAAACGATTCGCTTATGATCGAGTGTGATGAACCTTGAGAATCAGCCCACAGGCAGCTCTGTATAAAATCCCTCTTCGAGCCAATGTTTTCTAAAAGAATGGACGGAGAAGACAATGGACAGAAATTACCATCCTCTAATGGCCTACTTAAAAAGCTAGGTTCTTGTCTTGCCTGGCCACTTAAAGCCTCGCGTGACCTCCTCTTGCTTGGTCCATCAACCCCACTTCTCGAACTGCCCCCATTAGCAAGTTCCATCTTCCCAGCTTGAGATCTGGTAACCTAACTTTAGCATATTCACGTTCCAAGACTTCGCCTCCTCCTTGCTGCTCAAAATAAAAAGAAAGAAACCAGCATTTAGCTTTCTCGCCTGAATATTTTCTTTCAAATTCCACTCCAATCTGACCCATCTCAAAACCTCCACTTCGTCAGGTTCAGAGTTGACAAAATGATCAATCAGGCATTTCTTTAACCATCTCACCCTCTCAAGAGCACCTTCACTTGAATCCACAAAGCTATGTAGGTTAACCCAAAGCAAAGATAGGAACTAATTTGAAATCAGCAAACTTGTTAACAGAGGTACTCAGAATTTTAGATAGGTCAAAGGGTGAAACTCTTCTTCATTCTATTTAACCATTATCAAAAAATTGTCTACTAAGTGCTAACTATTTCATAGAGAGACATATATGTCCATTGCCTCTGCTGCTAATGAATTCAGTAAGTGTCTACTTTCTTTATTATAGAAACACAGAAACAATAGACATGCTACTCTATTTATTTCCTTTTTCATAGGAGAAAGTTTTTCTTGATAAATAATAGGAGAAAGTTTTTTAATAAGAACTTGTTAGGAGATATTATTACCTTCCTCAATAAGACCTTTCAGAGCCCACAGGTCACCCATGATTGGTCCACCACCTCCTAACAAAGTTGAAATAACAACTTAGTATCAGATAAAGATAAAGACAACTGGATGCTAGTAAGTTGCAATTTCAATCTTGAGGTAAATTTCAACCCTGCAGAATTCAGAAATTTTGTGCCAAATTTTATGCTAAATTTTGAAACAGCATGAGAGAGAGAGAGAGAGAGAGAGAGAGAGACTTCTGAATAGAGGCATTTGGTCAGTATAAGAAAGTGGGTTGAACCTACAATAGGATTTTTTAGATTCCAGAAACTTTCTAAAAGAGAGTTACATTGTCCTTACAAAACTATCTGAAAATGCAAGAATTTAAAATCTAAGTACAAGATGGGTGGTAAGCCCACTACAAGTGAATTGGAAATATATATATATATATATATATACTTTCTCTACTCAGTTAAGCATAAAAAAAATGATATTCTTTTTTATGTTGTTCTAATGTTCTTTTGTTTCTCATATTTTATTGACAACCAAATGAAATTTCTACTTGGAATGCTATAACATGTAATATGGGCATGCTTAGTAATTAAAAACTAAAATACCATAAAGATAACCACACCACATATAGTAACAAGCCTAACAAGTAACAAAGTTCTCATTTCAGTTACTTTAAATCCACTAATTTCAGCCACTTTTTTATCAGTAACAAATTGAGATTTTATTAAATATGATAGATTAATAATATACCAGTTTCAGCCACATCATGATGCAAGTTCTTTTTTTCCCAGTATTTTCAAAATATTGACATATGGAATATATCCTGAACTTTATGATGTAAATTCTGTGAATTGCTTTTATAGATATTTTGCAACCACCTTAAATAGGAAGTTTTGTGGCAAACATCAGAAATATCAAGACTAATATGGTAATGACGTGATCCTATGAATTCCTTATAAAGATATTTTAGAACCTTCTTAAATGGAAATTTCATGGGAAGTATCAGAAAACTTAGGGCTGTCAACGGGTCAGGTCTGGGTCAGAACGAGCTGGAACCGGAACCGACCCAACATGAAATGTCGAGGAACCAGACCCGGTAGAGTCTGTAATTTTTGGACCCGGAACCGAACCGACCGGTTCTCGAGACAATCGGGTCTGACCCAACAGACCCAATTATAATAAATAAAAAATAAATATTTATGTTTAATATATATTAAATATGTATAGTATATTATACATATGTATAGTATATTTGTATAATTTATTTATTTATTTAATATATTATACATTATATATATACTGGGCCGGGTCTGAATTGGCCCGGTGCTATGTGGAACCAGTTCCGAACCGATAGTAATCGGGACCCTATATCAGGACCCAGAACCAACCCCTCGGCTCCAGTTCCCGAAACCAGAACTGGTCCAATTGGTTCGGGTCTGTCAGGTTGGACCCAACCCATTGACAGGCCTAAGAAAACTCCAAGTAAAAAAATGTAAACTATGGCAACAGACAATAACTACTTAAGTTCCAAAAGCATCAAAATATTGATGGCCAACATTTTGAAGTGATTAAATAGAAAGAAAAATCAGAATGAATAACTGTGATAAGGATGACGATCTTAACAATAGAAATAAAGGAACAAGCACCAATAGATCAAAGGAAGAAGCAAAAATAACAAATACTTCCAAATAAGGCATGCATTAGAGACATCAAGCACAAGCACTCTTCCCCAATTTGATGTTTGTCCATTTGAAATGCATGCCTACTTTGGTGATGTAATGCATTCTTAATAGTGAAATTTTATCATCAAAAACAGGGAAAAAAAAAACTTGACATAAAAACATTAATATTGAATCTAAGCAACCATATTACAACCCTTATATTGCAAAAGCAGAAAGAAATCCAGAAACAAGGAATTAATGTAATAGGTAATGCGCATCCGAAAGTAGCTAGCAAAATAATCAATTATCAAAAGGAAATAGGATGATGAAAAACAGAGCTCACCTCTGCCGCCAAAGACAAGCAATCGTTTCTCAACCATAGTTGCTGTATGACCACATCGAGGTGGTGGCAGTGATCCAGAAACTGACCATTCCATCCATTCAAGTGATACTGTTGCAAAACACATCATGCAACAAATAGATTAAACCTGTGTTGGAAATTTAATATATCACCACACAAATATGAAACTGAAAATCAGGAAGAACACCAGAATCACAGGAAAAAGAAGTTACTTGTGTCCAAGACATACACATCTGACAACCACTTTTTACCATCCCATCCACCATACCTGCACTCTTTATTAAATGTCTAGTTAAGACTACATCACAGGAAAATATCCATTTCCAGAATGGATTTAGTATTGTTGGATGAATACCCACATAACAATTTTACGGTTTCCAATGGCTGAAGCAGCAGCAAAGTCTCGTGGTGAAGGCAAGTCACCAAAACCAGTAAGCTCCGTCCATTGCCAGATATCTGAATCAAACACATCCCTAATTGCTCCCAGACACTCAAAAAAAAAAAAGAGTGCACAGAATAATGGTAACTGTACGTTTCCTTTTCCTTTTCTTTTTTCTTTTTATTTTGTGTGTCCAAAATGTGACAAGAAATGAAAAATGGCAGTAAGTTCTATCAAATTTCATATTTATACAGAGAAAATAGTACATGATAAATATCCAGCTATGACAAACATAGGATTTGATCATGCAAGGCATCCAGACATTACTAAATTTCAAATTTTATGCTGGCCTACAGAATGTCATATTGTAAGCAACCCTTTTACCTTCTTAGCATCCATTAACAGTACATTTTTTAACAACTGATATAAAAGGTAATTACCCAATGCTTTTTTATTTTTTATTTTTTTGATCAGCAGCCATTACCTTGGTCCCAGCTATTTGGGGTCTTTGGAGGGGTGGACTGGATATGGTCCTAACCTTTGGCATCTTTTGGCATGAAGTGGTTGCTCTCAGACTCAAACTTGCGCTCTCATGCTTGACAGCCCAAGACTTTACCATCACACCAAGTAATGGCTCCTAAATAACACCCAATATGACATTTCAAAATTATCTCAGTATGATTTTGAGGCTATGTGAATCAAGAATCTGCACCACCTATCAAATAGTGCAGATAATAGGACAGATGGATTACTAGGATCCGGATGCCTGGCATGTCAGATTCAATGTGTATGCACTCTTAAATGAAATGCATAAACAAATTCTTACCGGTATCAAGGACCCAAAAATCGCCCAACCTGGAGATCCAGTTTCATCCATCAATAGATGGATAACACGATTCATTAAATAATGCAAAGTCACATTGATATAAACAAACCTTTTTCCACTAGAACGCCCACCAAAAATGAACATATGGCAGTCAATGGCAACGGCAACATGAAAGGCCCGTGGGCTTGGACCCACTACCTGTTCATCAGATCCATTCCCAGTGCACTCTGGCTGGAACCATAATTTGTTATCTGAAGCATAAAACAAATTCAACCAGAGTTAGATCCAAAGCTGCCAAATAGAATTCAAATATATGCATACATAGAATACAGGTTAGGCTACTATATTCCATTGGAAGTATGCACCATTGGGTGAGTTAATTGATTCTATTATGCACATTTGGTTGTCTATATTTTTATGAATTACTAATGCAGCATTAAGATACCTGCATACATACACTACATGACGGGCCACCATATTCTGTCAGAAGTACATGCCACCCTTGCAAGCCATTTGATAAGTTAATTTGTTCTATTACACACATCAAGTCACATATTTTTTTGTATGCGTTAGCACATTACAAATGAATGGACTAAGAATGCCTTTATGGCATGGTTGTATCTTCAAGGAACATCATAGGATAACTGTGAGAGATTATCACCATCACTCAAAGAGGGGTGATTCTTCAGGTTTGGGTAAACCAATTTTTTCTCATAATTGAAGTGCATCAAGGTGGTTTGTTTGTGCAGTAATTTACTCTTAGATGACTAACGTCATGCATATCCTTGATTGCAGGTGTGGTATTCCACATCCAAATACTTGTATATGTGTACATTGAACTAGATCACCATGAGCCTACTCATTTGTAAGACAAAATTCAAAAACAAACACCAGAAACCACTCAAAGCTTTACTCTGTTACATTCCCAAGTAACCCTTAATCCGAGGTTCCTGATAGTTATATGGGCGAATGGGTTGCTACCTTCGATCAAAAGTTATATTCATACTATATTTAGGTCAATTAGGCAATGAAGAGGTTTTCAAGTTAAAGTTCAAATAGGCACTAGCAAAGGGGGAAAACAACAGAATTTTCAGTATCTTGACTCGAGGTACAAGTACAATTCTTCAGGTCGAGTTCTACAACGTACAGGTATCAGCATATATGAACAAAACCAAAAGAATGCAATTACATTCAAGAACTCCTAATTCCGAGTATCCAAGAGTAAGGAACGAATTTAGAGTGAAATTGGAGGCAATAAATTGAAAGAAGAAAAAAAGTACCAGTGTCGTAGACCGTGAGATCGCTGATAAATCTCTTGTCGACGAGGCCACCAAACACGACGACCTTCGATTTCCCGACGTTGACTGCAGTGTGGCCACTGAGAATCAAAAGAAAATTTAAGGTTTGAATCTATAATTTCACAGGAAACAAAAGCACACATTAAAGAAAAGGGAGGAATGGAAAGAAATGGTTGCCTTCGAGGCTGGGGGAGAGTTCCACCAAAATCAGAAGACTCGGCTCGAACCCAATAATGCATGTTTGGCGTTGCCTCTTCTCTGAGTCCGGTGAACTCGTCTGTGTATCAGACCGTGACTGGATAGTGGATATCGGTTTGCCATCATACGCGTGCCTTTTATGCACAGTTTGTGTTCGAATAGATGGATCTTACGTGTGGGTTGACGGTAAATTTTGACCGTTAGTTAAATGGGCTCGATTAAAGCCCGGGCCTCCACCCTCCGGACTCCAGAGCAATCATGGACAGCTCGTAACCGTGTGATTCTGGGACCATCTTTTCATTCTACGGTTCTCAGCGATAGCGTCGTTTTAACATTAAGGGGCCCGTTTGGCGGTTTGGGAGGGAAGATTTGAAGGCTCAGTTAAACTGGTTCAACTGCTTTGAAGAATTGAAGCCCTCCAGATAAACTATTCAAAGAAGCTGAACCGGACGGACAGTCTTTGAAGTGATTAATGAATGACTAACGGCAGCTGCTTTGGGTTCTTCAGATTTTTCACCAAATATAACTTATAAGCTGTTTATGTGGCGCCCATTTGAATTAAAATGTATTCAGCTTTGATTGAGCTGCATTGAACATTAGGCTGCGTTTGGTTGGAGTGCAATATTTTATTTGTATTAGCACAGGTACATAAGAGTGCAAATGAAAAAAAATGCAAGTTCTGGTTTAACTTTGTTTTGTATTTTACTTTATTTGTAATCAAATAAAATAAGCTAAAATTTGAAAAAAAAAATCAAGTAAAACTTATACTCAAATCATTTGCACTGCCATAATTTTGCATTAATACAAACAAATTTATTTGCATTGCAACCAAACACAGCCTTAGCTTCACCATAAAATCTATCTATTAGCTGAATTAAAATGTATTTGTTCTTTCCAGGTTTTTCACCAAGCATAGCTTCTAAACTTTCCATGTGCATGTGGTACAAACAGTTTCTGGCTTTGTAAAGTGAGCCCAGCATGCTTATATTTGATGAAAAATTTCAAAAAGCCCAAATATTAGCAAAAATTTGGCAGGCTCTTTTAGTAACTTCTTCAAATTAAGGGTGCACTTTGGGTGGATTCAAATTGAGAATTTATCAAAATCTGAATGACCCTCGGCTTGACAACATCCACCCCTATTTTCAAATGGCTCAATAAAAGCAGCTCAATCAATGCATCAGCCTTGGATTTTAAAAATGATTCGGATTCGGTTATCAGGTCGAATGGTCCGATCGTTCGAATCGAACGGTCCGACCATTTTGACAAAAAATTTATAAAATAAAAAACGGTCAAAATGATTCGAACGATTAACTGGTAAGATCAGTGGTTTGCTGATCAAAATCAATGGTTTTAAGCAAATTTCTGGTTTTGAAGAAAACCGAAATTGGTCACCTGATTGGTTTCCGGTTTTTTCAGTCCAATCATCTGGTCCTGTCCGGTTTTGAAAACCATGGCATCAGCCTTCCTAATCAGGCCCTAAGGCTGTTATCGTCATCATTCCCATATGACAAATCCATCTGATTCTATTGGATTTTTTTTTCTTTTGGTAGAAATTGGATCTAGTTTTGTAGTCTTATTTCCGTTGAATCAGAAAAAAAAAAACAATATATTGATATAAAGTTGATTTCATGAAGTGGAAAATGATTTTATGTGCATATCAATTAATAAAATGTGTTTAAGGAGTATGAAAGGTTTCATAACAAAATAAAATATCATTAGATATTGTTTTGTAGTATTTAAACAATTGTGAGATATAAAAAAAGTGAAATTATCTACAAAAAAAAAGATATAAAGAATGAAATGAATGATGATATAAATTAATGGAGGTGCGGATTCGAATCCTGTTACCATTGACTTTGAAAGAGAATTATTAGTGTGATGCTATCTTATTCTACAAAAAAAAGGAAAAAAGAATTACAGCCCCTAGGGATCCAGACATACTATTAAATACCGAAAAGAATTGTGCAATTTCTCCATGTAACCAAAATAAAAGATAAAATTATAAATCATTTGCAAGAAGACTTTCAGACCTAAATAACCTATCTAAGCCTGACCAAAACTCACATGCACCCATCCCAAGCCTACACCGGAAGGATTTTGTTGTAATTTTTTATGCTTTAATTAACATATAAATATGATTTAAGAAAGGAGAGGARAGACTCGTGTGAGCATTGAAGTGGGAGAATTCATGGCCTCCCATATACAGAATACCTAGGGATGTTAGTGGATCGGGTTAAGAGGTAAATCTGCATCCAAGCATGGTTTTCTAAACTGGATCGGACCGAATGGTCAAACTGGAAAAATGGAATCGATCCCCAAAATTAAAATTTTGTCAAAAAATCATTAATTTGGTCAATAAAAACCACTGATTCGGGTGTTTAAACCATTCGAACCATCCAAACTGTTTAACAATATTGACCATTTTTTATTTTTTATACTTGGAAACGGACCCTTGACTGGTTCATAGACCAATTCGGTTTTAAAAACCTTGCATCCAAATTCAAAAGTATTGATACATGTTGGTACGGTGAAAGGGATGTATTAGTAATCTGTACCCTATACATACAATTAGTTTGGTGTCGAAATTTTGAACCTTACCTGCATCAATCTGACTTGGGACCAGTCTTAAATCGGGTTTGGGTTGAGATAGATCTATACCGGATCTGACCCGTTGAGATAGTAGCAGTGCAGCATTTATAGGTTTGCCTTGGTTTTGGTTGAGTGTAGGTGCACTGTTGTGGGACAGGTTGGGTTGAATTTGGTGTTCCATTTCCTTTAATCAGGTGTAGGTGGGGCTCGGTTTGGAGTGAATTCCGGCCTGGTATGGGATTGATCCAAATCCATACTACATTGGCATATATTCCGGCTGATTTGGCTGTAGTGAAAATAAATTTGCACTGATACAAAATTATGGTAGTACAAATGATTTGGTTGCAAATTCTGATTTATTTTTGTTTCAAATTTTATCTTATTTTGTTTGATTGCAGTACAAATGAAGTAAAATAAAACGTGAAACAAAATAAAATAAAATCCAAAACAAAATTAAACCAGAATTTGTGTTCTTTTTATTTGCACTCCCATACATTTGTACTAATACAAATAAGATTGCACTACAACCGAACGCAGCCTAAAGTCATCCTACACATACAAATGATCACGGTTCTTAATAGATGGTTTTGATATTTGACTGGCTGGGTTAATTGTTTAGATGGCTTGAGGGCAGCAAAAAGTTTGAATCTCCACAATATATAACTACTGAATGCATTCCCTGTTGAAGGCCCTTCTCTTTCCCAGTTAGCTTTAACTGCCTCCTCCCATTACCTGGAAAGACGATCTATAGTCTATTGTCTAATAGGAGAAAAGTGAAGAAAAGTAAACCAGAATTTACACTCAATCCATTTACACCAGTACAAATGAAATTTGCACTGCAATCAAATGAAGTCCAAATTTTTTTGCTTGTGTGGGAGAAAGTCATATAGAGGAGCTGGGATTTGCTGCTCACACCACCGTGTTCACTTATTATGTTATCGATCATGAATGAACACACCAATGTACTAGCATATCCCAAGTGTACGGACATATTCATTCATGATTGGTTACATAATAAGTGATACAAAGTGTGGTACGAGTAGAGTGGCTCAAGAAGGTGTTTATAATTTCCCATGGTTATGCAATGTCTATAAAACCCCTCCCCTCTCCCCCTCATATGTTAAATTTACTGGGAGATGTTATTGATGYTGGATTGGAAGCCCTGATTGCACGGTTTCTTCTAAGGCCATGCTTCATAAATGTTCACCGGATAGGATTAGCCAAAGGGGATATCTGTTTCAATGGGATTTTAGAACAATGATTCATGCTCCACACTAGTCATAAAATATATGGGCCCTACAACGGTTCAACCTTTTACTATGGGATCAAACATTTTATGATTGGTGTGAGGCATTATCATTGGTTCCACATGCATCTTTCTACACAGCCATTGAGTTCAGCTTATCCAAATAAAATGTTGCACTGTATTGTCAGAAAATCCTATTTATCTCCCCGGGTTTTGGGTTCCATTGTTCGAGACAGTGTTAATTTGTTTTTTAAGTTCAATTATAATATCGAAAAGACATGATACCAAAAAAACTTATTACCAATCAAATGGGTTTTCATCCAAATTCATGGGTTTTATTGATCAAATCCTTCACGGCATCATGTATTTCAAGCATTATATATTTTCCTTTTTTTAGTTGTATGTTAGTATTAGTCTTTTTGGTGGTTTGTTATGCTAATCTTTAATGAAATAGTATAATGGCCTGTGCAATGCACGAGATATTTGAATCAATGAATGATAACACAACCAAATATAGATCTTAGCCAAGTTGGGTGTGGCCACTTGTTTGATTATTCACTACTTGTGTTAGTGCCAATATGTTTAATTATCTCAAAATGAAATCATACTTCAATTACTTCATCCTAATTGAGTGTGAGTGGTAATGTTAAGAAAACAAAATTAACTTAAAACATGACCAATGATTCCATTTGACATATAATGTAATATGTGTGTATATAAGTACGCAAAAAGCTCCATATTGCAACATTAGAATCATAGTTTTCAAGGCGCCAAGGCGAGGCTAGGAGACCATAGGGCGCCCAGGTGGGTGCTTAGGCGTTGGAATTTTAAAATGTTAGTTTTCTTGAGTTTTTATTTTATCTGTGATTTTTTAAGCTATTTTATTGGTTTTGTATGATAACTAGCAAGCATGTAAACTAATTATTAACACTATAAATCATTCAAATGAGTATAAATTTCATATAAAAAGCTAAAAAGATAAAATATTACCAATTTAGCAATTAGCATGTATTCATGACTTCATGTTCAACATTAAATATATTATTTTTAATAAAAAGGAGTCTAAACCAACCATAATGCTTTGTGCCAGTCATAAATTAAAATCCAAGGACTGATCCTAGTGGGAACAGTGTGGCATAGATTTAATTCAATTAAAGAGCCTAGTAGCAAGGGGTTTGCTCTCAACTTTCCAGGATGTTGAAATCAAACCTAGAAGATGTCAAAAGCAAACCAACACAAGGGTTTTGCTCTTATCTTGCAAGTGCAAGATGTTGAAAGCAAACAACTTAGATCTTTATGTAGAACAAGCACTAAGTTTTTGTATTTTTAGGGTGTCTTTCGTTGATGGTTAAGAGAATTAGGTGTGTGAGAACTTATAAATTACAAAACACCAGAAAAATGCTTAGAAATTACAAATACAAACTTGATTTGGACAAATGTAAGCTTGTTAAAGACACATGATTAAACACTGAATTAAACCCAAAGATGAAAAGTAGGGGTGGGCATTATTCGGTTAAAACCAAGAAACCAAACTGAAAATTTTGTTTTCGATTTTTTTTTTTAGTTTTTGGTTATTTTGATTTGTTTTTTCGGTTTTGTAAAATTTTGGTTTCAGTTTCGATTTTCAAGTTTAGAAATTTGGTTAACAGAAAAACTGAATTAACCAAACTTTATTATCTATATATATATATATATATATGTTAACATATAATACATATATAATATATATAAAATATATTATATTGTATTATATTATGTATTAAAATATGTAATTTATTATATACATTGTATAATGTATATTTTTTAATATATAATATATATTAAAATATATATAGTATTGAAATTCGGTTTTAACCGAAGACTGAACCATAACCAAAATATATATATATATATTAAAATTAGGAAATTTTTACGAATGGGACGATTACCATTTCCATTTTTATTAATGATCAATAGAAATAAAAATAAAAATAGTATAAAAGTTGTGGTTTAAAGGAAAAAAAAGGCACATGTTACAATTAAGAAGAATAATGGAGATGTCGGATGTGCTGATAGCACAGCAACGAACATGATATATATATATATATATATATATATATATATATATATATATATTGCATTATTTGTGGCCTTGTTGGTCGAAAATCAACGTCGATCCAATCAAACATGCTATGAGCAAGCTCAATAACACCAGGAATCAGGATCCAATAAACTCAACAATCATACTTCTATCAGTGTCCGAATCCTCTACAGGAACCGGACGATACTTGGCCCCACATGGTCCACCGCTTTATTCTAACTGTCTGGATCCCGCGCGTACCAGTGGAACACTAGATTACACTATGACACACACTGTACTGTCTAGTAGAACTCAATTCAACTAAGCGCTGGGAGTCCGGATCTAAGGAACATCATTGTAAGCACGTTCAATGAGCATTTAACGTGTGTAATATCTGTTCCAACCAGATCCGAACTGCCTAGATACTTGGTTTATGCTACGAGCGCTTCGCTCTTTGAGTTTGAGCGAAGTTCTCCAAACTTTTCTGCCACCACCTTCATCTCTGAGCAAAGTTTTCCAACCTTTCCTGCTGCCACCACCTCTACCTCTTTCTCCTCTCTCTTTGAGTTTGAGCAAAGTTCTCCAAGCTTTCCTGCCACCACCTCCATCTCTTTCTCCTTTCTCTTTGAGTTTGAGCAAAGTTCTCCAAGCTTTCCTGCCACCACCTTTATCTCTTCCTCCTCTGATCTCTTTGAGTTTGAGCAAAGTTCTCCGAGCTTTTCCGCCACCATATCCATCTCTTCCTCTCTGATCTTCTCACTTAATTCTCTTGCTTTTCTTCTAACTTCTTCCCCTTGTTTCTCCACCACCACCTCTTTGATGGCCTTCGCCGCCTCTCCCCTAAGAAAACTGCCATCCTTCTCCCTCTTAACCTCCACCCCTACGCCAAGCTCTACCACCACCCTTGAATTGGTTGGCTGATCAAGGTGCATCGGCATTGCTACCAGTGGAACACCAAACTTCATTCCCTCCATTACCGAACCAGAACCACTGTGGCTCACAAACCCACCAATGCTGGAATGGTCTAGTATCTGTGCCTGTGGAGCCCAGCCTTCCACCACAATTCCCTTCTCTCCCACCTTCCCCAGGAAGCCTTCCGGCAGGGCTTCGTCAAGGCTCATTTTCTCTCCCTCAGGAAATCTTACAACCCATATGAAGCTCACCCCACTAAGCTCCAGCCCATAAGCCATTTCTTCTAGCTCGGCTTTGGACAGAAAGAACTCACTCCCAAACGAAACAAAGACAACTGAACAGGGGTCCTTCTTGTTAAGCCATTCCATGGACTCCCATTGCTGGTTGTCTTCATTCTGAGTAGTATCCAGGACAAGCGGTCCTACAGGTAAGATCTCCTTCCCCGTAATGACGGAATAGTAATCGATATATTTTTCTTCAATCTCTCTAAACGTCTTGAACATAATGAAGCGTGAAGATTGGTCGATGGACTGTATGAGCCGCACCTTGTCTGTCAACCCGTTGGCAGAGGATTCGAGCAACTGGGTAATCTTTCGATCTTCGTGCTTTTCAAGATAGATTGCAGGAAACGGGAATTTGACGCCAGGGTTCTTGCAGATGTGATAGAAGAAAGCGGACGTAGCACCACCAGTGATCAAGAACTGGACAGCCGGAATGTCTAGGGAGGAAGCCAAAGTGGGTGCCCATGGTTGGATAAAATCATAGATTAACAAATCAGGTTTCAGAGTCCTGAGGAGGTTCAAGAAGGAAGGTTTGGCCATGTCGAAAGCTTGCTTGAGGGTAGGCATGAGATGGGGAGGGAGGCCTTTGGTGGTGTGGTAGTGAGGAGGGAGGCCTGGGAGAGTGGGAAGGTGGATCTCTACCAGCTGAATTGAAGGGAAGATCTTCTCGCTGAGTTGGTCTCTGATGGAACAGAGGTTTACTGGGGTGGAACAGAAGTAAACGTGGAAGTTCCTCTTCGAAAGTCTCTTACCCACCTCCAAGAAGGGAGATATATGACCATGAGCTAACCATGGAAGCATGAGAACAGTGAAGCAGTGTGGCTTGGTATCCATGAGATCACTCACTCACTCACTCATTCGAGGCTCTTTGCTCTGTTAGTTGATCAAGTGTTTGTGTTTCTGTCTTTCTCTGTCGTCTTTCACCTGTTAATAAAGGGCAGCATGTTTGGATCTCCCACGGGAGTCACGAATTCATCGCTACCACGAGAGTCACGACGAAATTAATGCATAATATATAAATATTAAATATAGCGGATGCCCAATAGTCTCACACATGTTGTTGCTAATGATTTAGTAATTTTTGGCAAGCCACCGTACATGAGCTTGAAAATGTAAAGAAGGCATTTCAGATTTTTTGTTGTAGTTCAAGGTAAGAACGTGCAAGATGAAATGCATCTTACAAAGACACAAATATTTGGGAGCCCCCCTATTTATAAGCAGAAACAAGAATGAATTTTTTTCTTCGGTGGTAAAAAGGGTTTGTAACAGACTTAATGGTTGTCGTGCACATACTCTCTCATTTACAAGCCGGATTGCACTTGTGAATCATGTGGTAATAACTATTCCTACTTACTTGATGTCAGTACTTTCACTCTCCATAATAACATGTGATGACATAGAGAAGGTTATGCGTCATTTTATTTGGGGTGCTTCTGATTCGAACAATTTCTATCCGACAGTTTCATGGCAAAAGATATGCTTACCGAAAGTTGTAGGTGGCTTAGGTGTGAGACGAATGAAATACTTCAATGATGCTTTGTTAGCTAAGGTTGGGTGGAGAATCTTAACTGAACAGGGTTCCATATGGGTTTCAATTTTGAAGTCAAAGCATTTTTCATTTGAAGATGATGTAACGCAATCCGGCTGCTCCCTGCAGGAGATGATTTGGCTACCAGCAACGACGGGAACTAAGGAACCTCCAAGAGATGAATCATAGAACCCGGGGTGACTTACTCGGCGAGGACACTCCGATGGTTAAGTTAGCACTTAGTAGCGAGCTTGAAGATGATAATAGATTGTGAGAGAGCTAGAGAGCAGAGATTACGCCTCGCTTCGCCCCTAGGGGGTGAGGTCTTTATATACTGGAGTCCTCGTGGGTTTGGTGGAGTAGTTCCTGGATCCCCGCTGTGATGGGATCCGTTTCCGTGTTAGGTGGGGATAATGCCACCAACCGGTAAGGTTGCCCATTTCCGCCTGAATCGGAGAGTAGGTGAGTTAATATAGCCGTTTCAAGGCACAATCCCGTAAGACGCGGGGTACGGTGGTGAGCGCCTTAGAATTACCACGCGACGGTTGGTGAGCATCTCCTGAGCTCGTGTTCTTTAGACCTGATATGAATGCTGAAGTGCCTTGGGACCGAGGTGGTCCTGATGTGACCTTGCACCGAGGTAGACTTGTCCCGAGGTAGACTTGTCCCGAGGTGGACTTGTCCCGAGATCGATCCGTTGTGGACTTGGCATATCAGGCTGAGCTGTTGTCCTACTAGTTAGGTCGCGTCCACGTGTCCCCCTATTACTAGGTCGGGCCAAATCACCCTGCATCAGAAGAGTTTTTGGATTGTGATCCTAAATGGCATGACTGTTGGGTGTGGAAAGGTATTTGTCGCTCAAGACATGTACTTCGTGCGGGTTGTGTGTGTCGGGTGGGTAATGGTCACTTTATAAGTATATGGGGTAATTCATGGGTCCCCTCTCAACCAAATTTCAAATTACAGACCCCACCTACCAGTGTTCCGGATGGCATTTGTAGAGTTTGTGATCTTCTAGGCTCTAACCGACAGAGGAGATTGGATCTTCTTCACAGATTTTTTGATCCGATTTCAATTCGAAACATCCTTAAGGTCCCTATCTCTATTAGATCAAGTGGTGATGATGGTTGGTTGTGGTTGTTAGAGCATAAGGGTATTTTTTCTGTTAAATTTGTCTACAAACATCTTTGCTCCATTTCAACTGATGCTCAAGACAATGCGTTTTGGAGGAAGTTTTGGAAATTGAAGATTTACCCAAGGATTCTACTATTCTTATGGAAAATATTACATGGAGGACTGCGCACACGAGACAAACTTTTTGGTGTTGGGCCTGAAGCGTTATGCCCTTTCGGATGTAACCACATTGAATCACAGAGCATTTATTTTGGGATTGTTCATTTTCAAGAGCTATTTGGTTTTGGTCTTCTTTATCTTGGAGACCAGATCAACTTTCAAATATAACTATTGCTGAATGGATTCGGAATTTTGTGAATGGTTCACAGGGTCCTGATGAGGAGTGGATGTCTGATCTAATTCTTACGACTACTGTGTTGTGGAAGATCTGGGACGCTCGTAACAAATGCATTTTTCAAGGGTATTCGGCTTAGCCAATGGATGTACTTCAGAGTGTGTATCGTTTCTATGGGGAATGGAGTTTTATACAATAATCAACATATGTGGATGTGGAAGTTCAACACATTTGTAGAAGAAGGGATCCAAAATGTGTCCCTACTGACATGGATGTTATTATTTATACTGATCCTACAGTCATGGATGAATTTAGTGATGCTACATGGGTGATTACTGGGGTGAATAATAGGTTCATCAGGGCAGGAGTTACTCCATCTCCTCTTAGTGATGTTGAAGGTGTGGAAGCATGTGCTATTCTTTCTGCTTTATTGCATTGCTCTGCATTTCATCATCAAAAAATCTATGTGGTAAATGAAAATCTCAATGTGATCAYTGTCTTACAAGGAAAATTGCTCTCTTCGTCATGGGCTGCTCAACCAATTATATCTGACATTAAGAACATTGTTACTTGTTTTGATGATTTGTGTTTTGTTCATGTGCATAGATCTTTAAATTTGATCTCTCATACTTTAGCTACAAGGTTTAGGGGAATTCAACATGAATTTGTTTGGGTTTCTCCTCCTGATGTACTTGTTGACTTTTTTAGCAATTGAAAGTTTTGTTGCAGCAAAAAAAAAAAAAGTCTTCAAGTGGGTCTGCGAAAAAAAAATGCTCCTTTTCTAAAGGAGGAATGGTCTTCTATATTCACGGTGGATGTTTGGGATCTATTGACCTGGCTACAGCCTTTGCACACATATTACAAATTGGGATTTGCTGGCGCCTTATAACGACTTCATAGCACATCTCATCGTGCATTGGGAACGTCTCCCATAAATAATAATACATAAGTACGGGAGATGTTCCCAATACATGGTGGAATGTATCTGTAAGGTCAGTGTGAGGTGCCCTGTGTGAGGAGCAGATCCAGTCTCACACATTATTACAGCCGCATGGGGTCTCCATGAATAAGACCAACCAAAGTTAATTTGCCTGTAATTGTGATTTTTCCTTTTTTTTTTATGTGATCTAGGACAGATTCATATAAATTTTTTACATATATAGGCAGGGGCAGAGTCAGGAAATTTTCATGAGGGGCCAAAATCTAAAGTGGATGAAAGAGGGGGATAAATGTAAATGGGCCCATAAGAGGGGCCAACCATTAAGTTGGGGAGTGGGGGAGGGAGGAATTTACATGAAAAATTGTATTAATAGTGGGAGATTTCTGGACCACGGGGACCATGGCTCCCCTGGATCCCCCTGGCTCCGCCCTGCATATAGGGATGAGAGTTGGTCACTTGGTTGGAAACTTGGAGTCTTGAGTACCGGATCTAGTAGCTAGGCACATCATTATAGACAACTTTTTGCCATGAATATCAATAAAAGACAATATTTTTATAAAATAATCAAAATATGATAATTTTTTTTTGAAAAATATCAAGAAAGGGTAGTGACACTGTTCATCATCTTCCTCTGCTTTGTATTATAAAGCCACAATTGCGAACTGTTCCTCATCTTCCTAATTATTTCAAGTTCCAATTGTGTGAGATATACTGATTCGTCATTCATATTCTCTCTCTCTCTCTCTCTGTGGTTGTTTTTAATAGGTGGTTGGACAGTACACCCTGCCAGGTCCATCGATGACGACTGCGGCAGGGGGGTTCCGGTGACGGACCTCATGCAATTACAATTGGACAATTGGGGAAGCACTTGAAGCGACTGCAGTGGTAGCCGGTGACAAGCCARTTGATCAAAGTGATGCAACTAGCAGTGGAGGTGAGAGCTATACCGGGAGGTATTGGTGCAGAAGCTCAATCTGCAGCGAATGTCAATGAATGGGCCATGCGTGACGAAGACAAAGTTACTCTGGGTGATGTTGTCACAGTATAATTCAGTCCCTAGCTAGAGGCATTATATATACGTCTCTGTGTCGTTTCTCTATTCACTGTTTCCATGGTTTGATGAGTGATGAGAGACTGGCGTCGGCATTTCCTTTGTCAATTGGCTAGGATGCGACGGCGAAGCTAGTGCGTGATAAACCGGCAATGCATCGGGACGCTGAAAGGGTGATTGGTGCGGAGCTCCGGATTAATTCTAACATGGGCACTCATCCTGGGGGCGTGGCAGAGGCCGCCAGACTCAACCAAAACATATAAAGAGAAATGCTTGTCTAAGCTAAGCAAGAGATACAAATACTACTACTCCCTCGCTCTCTCTATGTTTGATTCTCGTATGAAGAAGTCTACAGTAATTTACATTGTCTATAACGAGCTTGTGTGTACGTATAGTATGCTCTACTAAACAAATAATCTATTTTAATTATGAAACAAAACCCGGTGTTTTTTAATTTGTTATAGTCTTTTGCTCTCTGAACCTTTTGAGGCCCCGCTTCATGCATACTTGAGCCCTGACATGGGCGGATAAGACGAGGAATCCTCCATTTTACTCACTATGGACGGATAAGAGGAGGAAGAGGAATGAAAGGAATAATGGATTCGCTCATGTTAGTGGACACTGTTCCCCTTCCTTCTATTATCCGCCCATATCAGTTGAACAATGCGCAACTGTGGCTTTATAAAATAGATTCATGGAGGCTTCGAATCCAGTGTATTCAGATGAATACAGAGGCAGAGGAAGACAATGAATAGTATTACTGTCCTTTCTTGATATTTTCATAAAAAATATTATCCTATTTTGGTTATTTTATAAAAATATTATTTTTTATTGATATTCAAGGCAAAAAGTTGCCCTTATCTACTAAAAACCCAATAATTAATAAATATTCAAGAGAAAATTCCACTTTAATACCCTGAACTTTGGGATAATGTCAAGTTAGTATCAGAACTTTATGTGCAGTATCCTAACTCTCAAAAAGTGTCAAATTGATTAGTTATTTGATCATGTGATGACATATGTAACTTAATTTTTTTGAAAATATCAAAACTATCCTTCAAAAGAAGATACTGTTCATTATCTTCTACCTTGGGACTGAACCAGTTGAGATGTTTGAAATCCTGAATTAATGAAGATATCATTCATTGTCTTCTACCTTTAATGGCAGACCCACCTCTAACCAGAATGGGAAGGAGGGAGGGGAAACTGGGGCACCCCAAGGAAATATGAAATACCTCAGCGGCTCACTCTCCGATCTCCATTAGCCCCCAAAAAAAGTATAAGTAATAACGGAAGAACTTACCACAGACTCCTTCCATGTGATCGGGGATTATTGCCGGGACTGTGGCTACTGTAACCCCATAACCCCAAAATATCTGAAAGGGCCTCATAACACACTAATAATACAAAAACTAGCACCAACATGGCAATTCACCAAACACCAGATTGATGACACTGGCCGTAGTTTTTCTGATCTTTTCTTTTCCCGTCTTTTCTTCTAGGTTTGGGTTTTAGAATTATGAGGTCCGTATAACTTGATGATACAATAAAAGAACTAAGGCTGCGTTTGGTTTGAAGGAAATAGTAGGGAAAGGAAGGGAAAGACAAGTAAACCTTTGCAAATCTAATATAGATTTCCCTTCCTTTTCCTAATTTTTTCCTTCAAACCAAACATAACCTAAAGGAAAACAGGCAGATCAATTCAAAATTTTCGAGATTAAAATTAATTTCCATGATATCCATAAATTCTTAAAGCAAGTCCCATCAATTTCATGGATAGAAATTCAAGTCAAATAATTTTTACAGGAGCTTCCATGACGTAGAATATAGTATATATCTGAGCATGATGAATGTCAAAGCAGAATTCATTATCAGTTCACTTGTATAAATTCATAAAAAAAGTAATAGTTAATGGCCAAACCAACAGACAAGTAGTGAAATACATATCATAGTGGCAACTGGCAAGGCAATTTTTGGGTTCTGGAGTTACAGTGGCCACAGTTGCCGTTTTGGGAGTGGTAGAGGTGTCAATTGGATTGGGTTTGGTCCAACCCAATCTGGTCCAATGTGAGTCTACTTATAAATGGATTGGACCCAATCCAGTCTAAATCCAATATAAACCAAATCCAATACAATCCATTAAAATGTAAATGGATTGGAAGGTAGAGGTGTCAATTGGACAGGGTTTGGTCCAACCCGATCCGGTTCAATGTGAGTCTACTTACAAATGGACTGGACCCAATCCAGTCTAAATCCAATCCAATCCATTAAAATGTAAATGGATCGGATTGGATCCAATCCAAACCGAATGAATTATCAAAAATTATATAAAATCACTTTTGGCATTGAAAAAGCACTTTTATAAATGTACTTTGATAAAAGTATTTTCATAAAAGTGCTTTTACAAAAGCACTTAATTTATTGAAAGTACTTCGTAAGATTACTTTTGTGAAAGCACTTTTAGAAAAGTACTTCCATAGACTTTTATAAAAGTACTTTTGTAGAAGTGCCTTTGTAAAAGTACTTTTGTAAAAGTTAAAGTACTTTTACAAAAGTACTTTTATAAAGGTGCTTTTGTAAAAATGCTTTCATAAAAGTACTTTTTTGTAGAAGTGTTTTTATAAAAGTGCTTTCGTAAGTTTTTTCCAAAAAATTGCTTTTATAAAAGTTCTTCCATAAAAGTGCTTTTATAAAAGTACTTCTATAAAAGTGCTTTTGTAAAAGTACTTCAGTAAAAGTTTGATTTCATAAAAGTGCTTTCATGTAAAAGTACTTTTACAAAAGTGCTTTTATAAAACTACTTCCGTAAAAGTGCTTTCATAAAAGTACTTTCGTAAAAATGCTTTCGTAAAAGCATTTTTATAAAAGTAAAAGTGCTTTCGTAAAAATACTTTTCATAAAATTACTTTTATGAAGTGCTTCTGTAAAAGTGTTTTCATAAAAGTGCTTTCGTAAAAGTACTTTCATAAAAGTGATTTTATGTTGGCTTCAATTTTCATTGATTTCAAATTGAACAAGGGTTTGGCCTTATGATCGGATTATTGGAAATTTGGTTTAAGTCCAATTCAAACCAATAAGAATATGGACCAATTTATTTTGGATTGATCCAATCCAATAATTATAATGAATCGTCCAAATCCGATTTGATAACCAAAACCGGTAGATTGACACCCCTAGGGAGAGAGCCTCATAACTACTAATTGTGTCTTATTTTTTCACTTTCAGTAAATCAGAATCCATCATTTTTTCATGTGATCGGAACTGGTTTCGAGAGAGGGCCTCATAACTACTAGCTGTGTTTGGAGATTATTGTCGAGAACTGGAGGACTCATATGGTGAGATGAATCAAAAGTGGATTTAGGAGGTGGTTGTTGGTTAGAGATCAGATATCAATCATAAGAAAATTAGATGATAGGTGAAGGGCATTTTTGTCATTTTACATAATACTTAACGTCCATGGCGTATTTGAAAATTTGGGTACTAACTTGACACTACTCCCAAAGTTTAGGATACTAAAGTGGAATTTTCCTAATATTCAATTAAAATTTGATTTTAATTTTTTTTCAAGGGTAGTTGGGGGTATTTTAAGGGATCACGTGTCAAAATTTTTTTTAAATGCTTAATTCGTGTGCTCACCATATGTATCATTTGTTGGATTGGATGGTGATGGTTTATTTATTTAATTAATTTTTTTGGGAAAGTCTCTTAAACTATTTTTTTTAAATAAAGATTAACATTAAATTGACCAAGAAGCATGGTTAGATACATGAGAGTTGTAGTGCATCTTTAATTGCCCTTTGCATGAAATATAAGCAAAAAGGTGGGCCATGTGGTTATCTTGTCTATGCATATGCACAAAATATATAGAATCAAAAGATGAGATTAGTCTTTTAAGGTGGTTCCCGTGCAACTGCACAATCCAAGAAGATGTTTTATCATTCGCTGCTAGCTCCACCAAAGCTTTGTTGTCAGAAAATACCCATAGATCTCTGGCTCCATTTGTTTGGGCTTCTCTTAAACATCCTAATAACACTTGGATTTTAGCATCATAACTGTTGATCGTCCGACAGGGAGTGCCTTTTGCAATGGTAAGCTGCTCGCTGGGAAATTGGAAGATGAACCCTCGTCCTGCATGACCTGTATCTGTATCTGGATCAAAAGAGCCATCAATAAAAAGTGTTGGAACATTATTTCTTGGAGATAGATTGATGCTATGTTGGGGCTGTGATGGATTTGGGATCTCTTCCGGTATATAATGAATTGACAAACTGATCACTTGCTTTGGATCTTGCTCAATAATATCAAATATGCGTTTGTTCTGTGCTTTGCATATGTGATAAGCAATGATGCTGAAGTAGCTTAGACTTCAAACTGCCTGTGATTTACCATAGTGTGTATTTAGGCTTTGGTAATGACATGTGTGGGCTGGTTTTGAATATGAGTTGGGTTTAAACCATTTTGGGCTTCACACCAGACTGCTCGAGCGAAAGTACACTGGAAAAATAGGTGGTAAACTGTTTCTTCATGGAAGTTGCAAAAGGCGCAAGACCTCTCAGTCTCCCTTAGCCAAGCCGCACATTTGTTTTTATTAAGCAAACTATCCCACAACTTCCATAGAAATACCTGGAATCAGTGAGAAACTTTGAGCTTCTACTCAAAGAAGACATTTGAAGGGGAGTCCTCTAATGAGCTAAGGTGCTGATAGGCTGATTTTACAGAGAAGATACCTATGACATTACGCTTCCAAATTAGGAAATCTGAAAAGAGACTTGGTTCCGGGCTGATGTGAAAGATGTGCCGAATTGTGTGGTCATGAAAAAATTGAAGAAGTTTTGACATATCCCATCTACCAGAAAGTCTCTTAAACTATTTAGGAAATGGACTAACCTTACCCCAACTGTTTACAAAATCTCTTAAGCGGGTGTTCTTTTTTCGGATTTTGAAAAAGGGGAAAGTTGGTCAATGGGATTTTAATTCCCATTGACCAAGAATCCTATGTTCATTTTTCAGATTTATGTGGGGATCAGGGAAAGTTTATTTTCCTGGGTACCACTTACATAAGTAAGTGATACCCATCTCCTAAGTGGGTAAATAACTTTCCCACTTAGGGGGAAGTTGTCAACACTTGACTGAAACAAAAATGCCCCTTTTAATAGTGGATTTTTATGGCTACAATGGTCATTGCCTTATTTATATGAGAAATAAAAGAACATGGGTAAATGCACTTGCCCGGGTAACTGTTTCCCAGAAAAAACTTACCCAAGTAAATAACTTATCGAAAAGCAAATAGGGCCTAAAAGTCCCCTATATCAGTTTTCTGAAAATTGGACAAATACCCCCAATCCATATTTCTTACTCACTTTCTCTACTCACACCCTACTCAGTTAAATACAGTACTGCAGCCTCTCATTTCACAATACAAGATGACAATGTGTGGCTGTAATTCAAGACGAATAGAGTGTGGATAGAGAGTAGTGGGTAGGAAACCCGATTTGCCCATCATCTATTAGTTTTCCATCACATTTCGTTCATATGCATGTGATGTTATGTAACTGTTATAATATTTTGAAAATCCAATTTTATCCTCTTTTCTTCACCATCTTTGAGACTGTAACCGTTGAAACCTTCAAACATTGTACATAAACTAAACCTTTTATTTCATTAGATATTTTTTTTCCTGTATCCCTCCAATATAGATTTTTTTTTTTTTATTATTTTCCCTCTGCCAAGAGACTTCCTCCACATGAGTGCAAAAAATCTCTACCTCATTATGGTTCTTATACATCCAATGTTTTGTAATTAACTTCGATTTGCAAAAAGCCAGAAATTTTCTATCTCAACTTCAATTGCGTTTGTGGCCAATAGGGGTGGATTCAACCCGTGCCAAACTGAATATCTAGCTATTCGAACTCGATTTTCTTAAAAATTATGAGGTTTGAGTTCGACTTGAGTTAGAGATTTGAGCTCAAGTTCACTTGATTCAAAAACTCTTAAGTTTGAGCTCAACTCAGTTCGAACTCATGAGCTTCACGGACTAAGCTTTATTAGACTGAAACTCGACTCGATTAGCAAACAAACTTACATATTAGACTAGAGTTTAACTCAAAACTTAATTTAAAACAGACCAAATTGAGCTTTTCACAAGCTAAGCTCAAATAACTCGTGAAAAACTGGACTAATCCACCCCTAGCGGCACTACCATTATTGTCACTGCTACATAATCCTATACTGTCAACAAAAGCTCATTCTTGGATCCCATTTCTACAAGATCCATTTCATATTGATCACTGCAAATGAGGATTTTTGTAAGGAATAGCGCAAGATGCAAGACCCAAGAAACGGGGAAACTCCCTACCAAGAATTGTTGGATATACATAGCGAAATCTTATACCCAAAAGTAATTTCTCACAGTTGTTTTCATACACGATGAATGGACTGAGTATCAACGAGAAAACAATCCCAATAACTTCGAATTTTCCCTCTTCATTTTTAAGCTAAGGCTCTAGTTTATACTTCTAATAACTTCTAAAAGTTTGTACTTCATGGTGTTTGGTTGCAAGTAAATTGTTTTAAAGAAAAATATTTTTCTGCGAGTCAGTACTTCTATTTTCTGCAAGTCATTTCCTATACAGTTTGATCATTTGATTCATACGTGAACACTTTACACAGCAGAGAAAACCTATTGTGCCTGCTTTGAATAATATGGAGATTTTTTTAAGGTAAATTATAAATAGGTACCCTGTACTTTGGGGGTAGTGACAGATAGGTATCTTGAACTTTCAATTACAACATTTGAGTACCCTGAACTCTAAAAAATAGGCATTTAGGTCAATCTGTTAGTATTTTGTCAGTTAAACATTACATAATGTCAAAAATACCATTTTTATGTATTTCTAAGATCATTCCCAAATAACCGAATGTCTCCCCATGATGATGTTCTAACATGGACAACAAATAATAATATTCAAATTTTTTAATGACAACATTGTATGGTGATAATTTTACTTTATAGAATGATCTCATGAATACATGAGAATGGTATTTTTGACATTATGTAAGGTTTAACTAACGGAAAACTAACAAATGGATCCAAATGTCTATTTTTGAAAGTTCAGGGTACTCAAATGTTGCAATTGAAAGTTCAGGATACTATCACTACCCCCAAAGTACAGGATACCTATCTGTAACTTAACTTTTTTCTCTTTACCACTTCTTTAACAGGGATGTCAGTTGTCAGAAAATTTAGGGATAAAATTTTGCAAACAGTAGAGATAGGATTAGTCAATTAATATCTTAAAAATTCGGGGTAATTTAAAATTTCCCTATTTTAAAAAGTGAGTTTTGGACAGCTTGTAATTTGATGGTAAAATTAGATCCAATAACATAAAGAATTGCAAGTCAACAAATGGATGTTCTTACAAATAAAAAGGAAAACAAATGAAAAAATGGAATGTTACTTTTGTGCCAGCGCTTATGTATATATGTCTGTGTTATATTTCATATTATATTTATAATATTATATTAATCTTATAATATAATACACAGAATGTATTATTATATATAATATTTTATATTATGTAATATATAATATAAATTTTAAACACATATTATATGTCATAATAAAAAAACTTTATATTTAAATTCAGGCCAAGGTCTAGGCTGGGCCAGTGCTTATAACGACTATAGCCTCAATGCTTATATTCAGGCCAAGGTCTGGGCTGGGCTCAAGCTCAGGCTATAGTCGTTATTGTAGGTGTTAAGCACAGCCCGGCCTAGACCGGACCAGTCCATAATCATGCTATTCACAGCCCGTAAAGGAAAAAAAATGAAGAAAAATAATATTAAAAGAATTATTATGCAAGTAATTGTGGCCCTTGTAATGCATCTTAGACCAAAAATTTGTATATTGAGGGTCTGTTTGGTTCGCAGTTAGAATTGAAATTGGAATCAGAATAATTTATTCCCATAGTTTGTTTGATTCAGACAAGAATGAGAATGAAAATTGGACAGAGAGGAAATGGGAATGGGATTCTGATTCTTCCCAACCAAACAGTTGGAATCGGAATAGCCCATTCCGATACTGATTCCCTATTCCTGTGAACTAAACGGCCCCAAATCATTTTAGCTGGATCTATTATAAAAAATTAAATTAAAATTAAAAGAAACATCTCACATAAAAAGATAGAAACCAAAACAAGGGAATACACTGCAATACAACCATACAATATGCCCTTTATAATGCATTACTAGCAAGGTTCAAAGTATCGGAAACGTAAGGTGTATCGGAAAGGTAATTTTAAGAGACGTATCAAGATACGCTTTGGAAACGTATAGATATGGACGAAAAATTAAGATACGCATGAATACACTAGAAAATTCAAAAAATCTTTAAAAAATATGAACAATAATAAAAATGAGTTTTATGTGATTATAACTAATTTATTTAAACATAAAAAATTATTCTTTAATGATTTATATGAAGTGTTGGGATATAATTAGTAACCATTGAAAAATAATAGAAGAACTAAAATGTATGTTTATACATACTAATATTTATTTGAAGTCATTTATTAGTTAATATTTATTATATATAGGTTTAGATGATATTTATTATGTATACAAGTTAATATATTCCTTAATTTTTAATAAATAAATTTAACTTGTATCCATCTTATTATTATATAAATATTAATAATCAAATTTATAGCATTTGTTGGGAAACATCCACCAAGGCAAGAAAGATTACTTTAAGTATAAAAAAGCATGTTGTTCTAATAAGTAATTGAGGTTGAAATAATGGTTAATTAATTAGTGTTGCAAGCAAATGACTTGGGTTCAAAACTTCTTACCTTTGATTTGTGATTTTTAACAAATTATTTTACTTAAAATAACATTTAATGACATATTAAATGCTGTAATTAAAGGTAACTTGAATGTGCATTTAATTAAATTATATTAGCATTTAGTGACGTCTCAGACTTTAAGGCTTAATTAAAATTGATATTAATGAGAGAGAAAAAATATAAATTAAATTTAAATTTAAAAAGGAGAGGGAAATTAAATTCGGCTGATACATAATGCATATCGGCCCGTTTCGGGTATGTATCGGCATGTTTCAGATTGTATCGGCCGATACACCGATACAAGGCCGGTGCGGACCTGTATCGGTTCGATACGAATGAAAAAATATGAAACCATTTAATTAGACATATTCCATGTATCGAAACTCTTCCAAAACGATACGTATCATCCTGTATCGGCCGATACGTTACGCAATTTAAAACCTTGACTGCTAGGGCTATCAATGGTCTAATTCAACCCGAGAGACCTAAGGATGCAACTTGGCTTCGCCCAAATTAGCATTTAAACTTCTTTGGGTTCAGGCCATCCCCACTTTTCCTCTTCTCTTTGGAAATTCCTCAGTGCCATTAATGCTTCTAAAGCATGAAAACGTGGTGTATTTGGAAATTGAGAAGAGTTAGAAAAAAGAGAAAGGGAAATGGAGGAAGGAGAAGCCTGCTCTCACTCTCTATATAACCCATTAAAATACAAACTATCATTGTCTTTTCCCTCCATTGAATTTCAAGACTTCAAGTGGTGCCTGGTTGCTGGGTGCTATGCCAAATTTGTTCTCTTGGTAAGCTCTCCTCCCGTGGGCGGCCTACCTTGCTGGCCTGCGGGCTGCCACGGGCCGTGCCGTCCTCTCCGGTGGAAAATTTGGGGGTCGGCCCGACACGACCCACGGCCCAGGCCCAAGCGGGCCCATGCTAGCATGCGAGTCTGGGCCGAACCGAGCTGCAGGCCGTGCCATGGGCTTTGACCGTGCCGAGCTGGGCCATAGGGCGGGCCTTGGGCCTAGGCCGAATTGGGCTGCACTGTTTTTTTTTTTTTTGAAAATTTGATTTTTTTTCTAAGTAAAATTGTAAAAATAAAATATTTAACTTTTCTATGAACTTTGGGAATTAGAAACTATTTAAAAAATTAAGAAATGAGAAATCTAAGTTATTTAATACATAAATGAAAAAAATACTTAACCAAATTGAAATAAGAATGATTGAATAACAAATTGGAAGAAAAATAGGAATTTTATTTCATTTAAATTTGAATGGTACAAATTAGTGAATTACAAATACAATGATCTAGATGAATGAAATATAAAAATGAAATAAATTAATAAAATATAAAAAATTCAATATGGTTACAAATTGAAAATACAAAATTACATTGTTAAAACATTAAAAAAATATATCAAATAAATTAAATAAAATTTAAAACTTTTACAATAATTTGAAAAATTGAAAAATTCTACAAGTAGTCAAATTCATGAATCATCATTCATAACTTTCATCATCTGCTTCAGGTGAAATGTCTAGTGTTGTATCATGCCCTCCCTTGTCTTATAATCTATCTTTTGCATCTAACCAATCCTTGAAGAAGATACACATCTCTATGCTCTCATTGTTCATGCAGCTTCTTTTGTCATTCAGCACCCTGGTATCTGCACTAAAACAAGACTTCGATGGAACTGTAGACACTAGAGGGGTTAGTAGAACACGTGCCATGGTGGCGAGAACCGAATAATTTTTTGAGTGTTCACTCCACCAGGCTAAAATATCAAAATTATTTGATACTTCACCTAAATTAGAAAAAATTGCTTGCAAATAAAAATTAAGTTCAATAAATGAACTTGTTGTAGAACTATTAGATTTATGCCTTCTACTTATTAAATAAAAAAGCTTTTCTCTTCTACTACTGGGCTCAAAGTCAGAAGGAGAAGAAGAAGAAGATGAACAAGTTGTAGGAATTCCTACAACTTCAGATTCATACAAACTGTATTTCAAATAATAAATTATTAATTTCTTCTTTTTTATTTCCTATATTAATATTCATATTTTCATAATATGTTT
>NW_010729078.1:1869016-1936635 GCF_000365185.1 Nelumbo nucifera | reverse complement strand
TTGTGGGTTTACAAAACTACACAACCATTTTTCTAGCTTTGGATCTTCAGCTAACATAAATGGTTGTTCTACATGCACAATATACTTAGCAAGTTCTTGTCTCATTTTTTCTTGTGAATATCTAAAAGTACCAAAACTAGTCCCCCTCCCAATCTGTGTTTGGGTTGTTTCTCTCCCTTCATCTTCCTCTCGCTCATGTGTGAGCAGATGTCTACCCAAATGATCCATACCATCCTTACTASAACAACTAAAGTCTTTCCTACATTTTTGGCAAACAACCCTTTTCCCCTTCCCCTCAATATCCTCTACTTTGAAAACTTTCCAAACCAGGCTACTCTGCTTAGAAGCCCTCATTTTTCCCCTAGTATTACTACTACTTGGGGTGAAAGTTCCATTTCCATCGACATCAAACGCATCAGCATCAGTGTTAACACTAATACTATCATGATGCGATTAAATGTCATCCATGGTGAACATGTTGGGGAATCAGTTTTGAGAAGGGCCGACCATTTTTTTTTAATTCTAAAAAGATAAAAATTAATCTAATTCGACTTACCCGGATTGCCGGTTCAAAATCTCAACTTGATTTCAACGGTTGAAGCCTTTCAACATCAAAGCCTTTCAAATTGAGATACTTGAGTTGGTTGAGCAAGCATTCTTCTTGTTAAAAGTCGAAACTTCGATAAAGTTGAGAATTGAGAATTGGAAAATGCAGAATCAGACAATCAGCTAATCAAAATTTCTCAGATTGCAGATAATTGAGAATGTATAAGTATGAGAGAGAGAGAGAATTAAGAGAATTGTTGAAATGGTGTGATGAGAATGGTGGCAGATAGGGCTATTTATAGGAATTGAACATAATTCAATTACCCAAAATGCCCCCTAAACTAGTAAGTTGTTATATAGCTATTGGGGGGCATTTATGTCATTTTTCAACCCCCCATAAGCAAAATATAGAAATGCCCCCCTAATATGGTTGTTTATAGATTTTGGGGGGGGGGGGGTATTTCTGTGCCGGGCCGCGGGCGGTTTGATATCCAATCTTTGAATTATGTACCCCCCCTTCTCTCTCTCATGTATACATACAGAGATGGGTTGTGTCAATTTTATTTATTTATTTTTCTCAAAAGAAGTAATTACTCGATATAGGAATTTGGGTTTGATGGGTTTGGACTTTTAAGAATTTAGGCATCTCTTCTACTTGTATGTTGTCAACTTGTCATTCATGGGGAGATATTTTTAAGGGAGAATGATGGTTCAGCCCAGGGATGCCAGAATTTGTAGGCTCAAAGTACATTTGGGTAGGTGCCAACTCGGAATTGATGCCAATTCATGGACGGGTATGGGTGCATAGAGTGTGGGTTTTTACCTTTTAAATGTTTATAGCTCTGCAATGGAAATCAGAAATCTACGTTGAGCCTGTTCATACTTCTCCGTATTTTTAATGTGCCGATACCTATGGTGTTCTATGGGTAGGTGTGGCTGTGTAGGTAGGAGATCTGAACTGACATCTAACAGGTGATGATGATGATGATGCACATTCACTTTCATTTGGCCAAATTTTCTACAAAATAATGAATGAATGCATCGTCATTCTATTAGTGTTAATTTTGTTGCATTATTCTTATTTCCTACTACTATTGCGAGTTCAAATCATCCCCCCACAAGACTGCGTCCCACGTCTCATAGCACATCCTTGCCGTGTATTGGAAACATCTCTAGATAATGACATCATCATTTATGGTACTATCATCAGGAGATGTTCCCAATGCACAACGGAAATGTGTTGTGGGCCATTGTGGGGGGCTGATTTGATCTCTACTATTGCATATGGCGATTTGAAATAATGATAATGATGATGATGATGATGATGATGATGACATAATAATATTCTATACCATATAAAGTAGGGGTGATCACTTTAGTGCAGTTTGACCTGGAAATTCTGGGCTTGGGTCTAAGTTTTGTATTTAGGCTTGGCCCAAACCTGGACTAGCATAAAACCCATAGATATTTAAGTATGTTTGTGTGTGTGTGTGTTATATTTTATGTTATATCATAAATTTTATAATATAAACATTATAATGTCGCAATTATAATATAGGGGTTTTTATGATTCAGTCCACCCCTAGGTGGAGCTAGGATTTCATAGGGGTGGACTGAATCGTGCCCGTGGATTGATGCCAAATTCAAAGGCAGGATGTGGTTTATAGGGGGCCCTACTAGTAGACTAGGAGGGGGCTACAAAAAAGATTTCTTCTGAGGGGATTGTAGTCCAAAAATCCCTATAGTATATCATATGTAATATGGATTTTTTGGCTCTAACAACCCTTTAACTTTGCAAAAAAGCCACTTTAGACTCTAAAGAATTTAAGGGGCCATTTTACCCTCAAATTATGATGGAAATGCCACTTTTAAGG
Source organism: Nelumbo nucifera (assembly GCF_000365185.1). The sequence continues at coordinate 1,934,215 of NW_010729078.1, read as the reverse complement.
TAAAAATGAACGTTAGAGGCGTTATTGACAAATCCATTAGACAATGAATAGAATAATAGAAACATGCTTATAAGGCATTGCTCAAGTTTAAAAGGCCACTTTAGATGTTAAAAAAACCTATTAGTTAAAAAGTAAGTTTTATTAACCTTAAATCAAATTAGAGTTATTAGATTAAAAATATTTAATTTAAAAATAAACAATTAAGAGTAAWTTATTACTTAAAAACCAACTTAATTAACTTAACTAATAGTAAATTAATAATCTCTTAATTTACTTAACTAACTTAGTTAACTTAGTAACTCAATTTGCTTAATTAAACTAATTTGCTTAATTTCTTTAATTACTTTTTACTTATCTTAATTTACTTAATTAGTAGTAACTTCATTTACTTATTTACCTTAATTAGCTTTGATTATTTAATTCCTTTATTTACACAACTTAATTTACTTAATTGACTTAGTCAATTAATTAATTCCCTTACTTGACTTAATTTACTTAATCAATTTGTTAATGCACTTAATTGCATTGTTTTAAAGATGCCATTCTGGGCAGTGAAATCGTTCGATCCAAGAACCAATCAATTGTTCAGTTCCATCTTATACTTGTCTCAGAATTTTACAAAAAAAAAAAAAAAAAAAACAATTGTTAACTTCGTTAAAAACCACTAGACTGTTCAACTTGTTGAATGGTTTTTGGCTCATTTATTTTTCAAAAGATGACAAACTAATCCATTCAGATTGAATGGTTGAACTATTGACCCATTATAGCGTAGGTAGCCTAACCCAACAAGGGGGAGGGGTGAATTGGGTTCTACAAGATTTTCCTCTCCAAATCAAAAACTTAGGCTCCATTCGGAAGGAGTACAAATACAAATATGTAGAATGCAAAATCTTGTATTTTGTATGTATTTTACAGTACATATTTGTGTTTGTACTCCTTCCAATCTAAGCCTTAATGTGCTAAATAGAAACCCATACAAAAAGTAATAAAATGTAAGATGCTTACGTGATAAAAAATGAAATGTAAAAAAGAATAATGACATAATCAAACAATAACTACAAACAATTAGAAAGTACACACAAGAATTATAAAGAGGTTCAGCCAAACCTAGGCCTACATCTCTCCCCAAGAACAACCTTGAGAATTTCCATTAAAACTAGCTAGATTTCACGACGCTAGCAAAATCCAAACAACCAGTATGTACTTCCCAAGGCCAATATGACCTTCACAACAGTTAGACTTTATGTGTGCCAACCAAACCCTTCCTACATAGATTTTTGGGTGCTATCCCAACCACTGCTGTGCTCAAACACAGAACACAGAACACCAAACTGCAAATGCAATATATAATACAATGAAAACACAATAATAAAATGCCTTTAACTAGGCAAATAAACAGATGCGACACAATCTATTCAAATGCAAAAAAAAAAAAAAAATGCTAAACAACATTGTGCAACTGCACTAAAGAGATTAAAAAGCTCCTGGAAGTGATCATTGAAGTACAAACAACTTCTGTAAGCTTTTGTTCCAAGGATGAAAACTTATTTTAAGCCCAAAATCTCTTCACTTAAGAATACTTCCTTGCTAATGCTCTCTAAAAACATTTTACTCTATAGCACAATGTACGTATTTCCTTTTTATTTTCATCCTAGATACAAATATTTATAACAAGAATCATGCTCAAAGAGCATATGATTGTTATAAATCCATTAGGAAGATATTAATCCTTTCTATTAAATATTTAGAACTTGTTCCAACAAGATTAAAGGCTAACTAAAAGAGGAAAGAGCCATTAAACCTTCAAATAGTGAAAAACTTTCTCATCTTTCATGAGGTAGTCAACTACTTCATCTTTGTGAGGAGTTAATAGTCAACTGATATCGTTTGGGAGTTGACTACTACTTGCAAGAGAGAACTTATTCTCTCTAATGTAGTCAACTACTATTTCTTACTAGTTGACTACATAATGCACATAAGTTCTTGACTCTCATATATATAGTTGCATACCCCTATATCATTAGTCGACTATTGGCCAAGGCTAGTGTGACACCTAGCTCAAATGTCACAAGTAATTGACTACTGCTTCATGGATAATCCACTACTTATGCTATGTTTGGTTTTATGGGCATTTATTAAAAAAATGCTAGCACATCAGTGTCACATAGGCATTGGCATTTATTGTGCATAAAACCACTGTTTGGTTTCAACGTTTACTAGATGAATACTAAAAAACATAAACACTTGGATTTATGTGCAAGAAGCATTTGGGGAAACATCTTGTTTGGTTGGGCATTTTATGGTGTTTTAGGTAACAACCCATAAAGTTATTTTCCACCTCAAATTAACACCTCATAAAGTATGCCACATAAGCATTTGGGGAAACATCAAATTCTTGTTTTTCCCAATGGCCCAATATTTTTTGAAATGAAATGCTTATGTAGCATACTTTATGGGGTGTTAATCTGAGGTGGAAAATAACTTTATGGGTTGTTACCTAAAACACTCATGAAATGCCTAACCAAACAACAAAAGGATTAAATGTTTAAAGTAGTGTTTTTCAATAAATGTTTAAAGCAATAAACACCCCATCTATAAATGCCCACAAAACCAAATACATACTTAGTGACACCAATTTCAACTGTCACAAGTAGTTGACTACTGTATTGTAGGCAATTGACTCCTTAGTCTCCCACACTTAAATATTGAACATCTAAGCTCATATAAAGTATAGGGAAAGCTTAGCCACCCAAAGCTAAGGGGCTGACTGGTAAGTCTTTTTTAAAAGATCTTCGGGAAGCTCTAATAGTCAAAAGATGATGTGAGATTTTGCATCAAGATCTTAGCAACTTGAAGACTGTTTGGTTAAGACACATCTTTCCATGTGTCTTTTCGCACGAAGACGAATTGGAAAAAAGGCGAAAAGTTCCATTTGGAGCTTCCCGAAAATAGCCTGAAACAAGCTTCCCGTGTCTTCTCGGAGCTGCGGTTTTCAACAGCTAAATCTTTTCCCAACCAAACAGGAAAAGACCAAAACGCGAGCTGTCAGGCTTCTAAAAAGCCAGTAGCCCTGTGCAAAAAGACGTGGCAAACAGGGCCTAATTTAACCATTAGTTTCTAAGGTCTAGGTAATGCCAAGGTTAGTCATAATTAAGCCCAATACTGTGTATTTTGCAAATAATTCTATCAAGTTCTAAGTAAATAAAAAAAATATGTATGGAAAATACCAGAATGAAAACTTATGTGCTTATAACATGACTTGATCCTAAAACATCCAAATGAAAGGCAGTTATTTTTACTATTGAGCTGTGCCTAAATTATTAAGAATACATTGGTTACCCTTAAGTCATAAAATTGTTGAAATGTGAGTGGATTAGAACAATTAGATTGGGTCAAGGCGGGTTTGGATGGGTTGAATGAGTCATTAACGGGTAGGCAGGTTAGATGGATGAGTTGAAACTCAATCCAAACCCAATCCACCCAAACCTGCCCAATTGAAACTCAATTCAAACCCAATCCACCCAAACCTGCCCAATTGCCATACCCCATTTCAATAGCAACGTGGGGGGAAAAGCATTTGAACACCATGTGTTTGGAAAAAAAAATGAACTTGTTTCACTCACAAGGTTTTATTGTTTACTTTGCTTGATTAACCATAAAAAAAAGGAAATTGTAAGATCTGAAACAATAAGGACAAAAAAAAAAATGAGGCACTTATTACAATTTTATTTTAAGGATAAATAAATCAAGCTCCTCCTTTTTGTGGTACATCAATTCATTTGCATTAAATTAACAGCATATATATTTTGATAAACTGTGATATATTTTCCTACATGTATTCTCATGTATATAGGTATTTGGGGGACACTCATAGATAATAGATTGAATGGAAGTGCATGATAAAGTTTAATAAAAAACTGTATTTTTCCCTCAACTCGCATGAGTTTTAATTTCTTTCTTTTCCTTTGTTAGCTTGTGTTGGTTCACCTGAGTTTTAGTAACTCCTGGGGGCTAGCTGTTTTATAACAGCTGAATTGAAGTGGTTGTGTTTCGTTGTCTTCTACTGAAAGTTGGGTAGATTACAGATTAATATGCCTTCAAGTATCTTATTATTCGATTATATAATCCACTAAAATACAAAACAATAAATCATTCAACGTTCAGTGGGGCTTCAGCATTGATTAAGCTGCCTTGACTGCAGCGCTTAGAAGAAGTTAACAAAGTCGATTTCTCTGCTCGGTGTAGTAACTTCATAGCTTTTCATGCGGGGCGTACCTTGCAGCACTAAGAAGAAGCCGCTGCGTGAAAACTAAAATCCATCCCAAAAATGGCACTCAATTTAGCAACTTCAGCTGTTATCGAACTGCCCCATGGACTCAGCTTTGCTATTTTTTATAATTCATATATAGTGAAGGATGCTGTTGTGTTTACTGCCGTTTGTTTGCATGGAGCATTAAGGGGGTTCCAATCTTCGACTTTGTCGTTAGAATATGAAATTAACCTGACAGGATATCTGTTTCCGTTTTTTTAGAGATAGACGAGAGGAGATTATCTGTTTCCCTGGTCACTCCATCTAACTAGGCAATTCACTCTACATTGTTAAGCAAAGCAAATAACAATAAGGGTTTGGCTTGTGGTAATAGAAGTTCGGAATTGGAATGGTCCAACTAGCTGTTTGGTTGGGCAGAATCGGAATCCCATAAGAATGGCATTCCCCCATATGATTCCCTCCCTCTCCTCTGGGAATGAGAATCCATCCCAGCTTATTCTGATTCCGATTCTAATTTCAGACTGAACCAAACATGTAAAGGGAATATTTCAACTGTGAACCGAGCAGACCCTAAATAACTAGCCATTTTATCTATCTCTTCACAAGTACTACCGACAGCAAATGACAAGGTTGTCAACCAACTGTATCACCATATTTTGTAATATGAGCTGATAACTGTTTTCATTAAGAACCTAGATTTTCTACTCACTTTTCCTATCCACTCTCTACCTACCGTGAATTGCAAGCCACACTGAGCCTTCTGCTAAAATACTGTTTCAATGGACTAGGGGGTGTTTGATTGACCAAAACCTTTCCTTTCAATTTATCTTATAGTGCAAATGTAGAGAAGCAACTTGATGGCCCAACCTAAACTTGGAATTTTAGGCTTGAAACTTGGGTTGTCTTAAATTCGTATTGCCTTGGGTAACCCATGCCACGCCAGGGTAGAGTCTAACCTAATTGAACCCGAGTCTGAAGTCTGAACCCACCTGATCTGTAATATATGTACCCTAGAGTATCAGCCCATACTAAAAACAAAAGCATTTAATAAAGAAAGAAATACCATACCTCAATCCTATACTAATACACAAACATATTAAAATAGATGTATATTACATGCGTATATGAGTGAAAAAGACTTGTAAACCAACCAACCTCCTCAGGACCAACTAGTCCTCATTAAACCCGTAAAAACCTGAGCCCGCACTGGGTTGGATAAACTCAGCCTTAGATTTCATCCAAGGTTCAAAATATTGTAAATTTGTTATGTATATTAGTTTTTACGATCACCGATACTCTAAGCAATAAGAGTTAAGTGATTCATTTATTGCATATGTTTATTAGTGATGTGATGTCATGTCTCCACTCAGTCATTGTCACAATACCAAATCGAAAAAGTTAAAACGAGTATTGATTCAAATAAATTCTTGAGACCTCAAATTTTGTATATCAAAAGTATTGATATACATCAATACTTGAGAATGTTGTATTGCTTTGACTAAAATTAATTTCTCAGCCTTGAGAATGTTGTATTGCTTTGACTAAAATTAATTTCTTATACGCATTAAGTGCAGTTACTGTCATGCTACAAGATTGGAGATCTCCCACATAGTCGCCGAACAGAATTCTTTTTGGAATTCGACTCGATGTTATTTTGGGTTGCAGATTACTGGGCTATGGCTGTCTGGACAGGCCAAATCCAGGCCAGAAAGTTTTTTAAATATCAAGCCTGAGCCCATTGGAAAGAGAGTGAATTCAGGTTAGGGGACTTCTCCAAGCTCAGGCCAGTGTTTTACTATGGCATGGTTCGTTTTCCAGTAAATAAGGGTGGTAAGTTGATCAGTGCGAGAATTAACCGATTTATCTGTTTTCGTTTTTGGTATTAGTAGGTCTCATTGAAGGTAAATAACTTTTTCATTCGCAGGAAAAATTACTAATACGTGATGAAATAATATTGTTCATTCAATTATAATACTTTTATGGATAAAATAGTTATTTAGTAGTAAGTGCATTTATCTAGTAAGTATTTTGCAAAAAACATTTGCCTGAATAAACACATTTCCCCAAGTAAATGACTTCCCAAAAAACAAACAAGGGCTAAATCATTTATGTGCTATTAACATTTAGTAGGATTATGAGTGAATCCGCAAAACTGGCCCATGTAGTTTATGAGGCTGAATTATTGGCCCTAATTGGCTATTACACTAGCAAGAGAAGCAATAAGATGTTGTATTGGCTTGTAATAAGGCTTTGTTCGACACCTCTCTATATTGAATTTTAGATTGTAATAAGGTTTTGTTCGCTTTTTGGTAAGTTATTTACCTGGGTAAATGCACTTATCTGGACAAGTGTTTCCCAGGAAAAAGTTACCCGGGTAAGTGCATTTACCCATGTTCTTTTACTTTCCAAGTAAATAAACCAATGATCATGTTAGCCATAAAAATCCATTATTAAGAGAGGCATTTTTTGTCCTGTCTAAGTGTTGGCAACTTTCCCCTAGGTTGGAAACCCACTTGAGAGATATGTATCATTTACTCAGATAAGTGATACACAGGAAAATAAACTTTCCCTAGTCTCTACATAAATCTGAAAAAAGAACAAAGGTTTCTTGATCACTTCCCCCTCTCAAAATCCAAAAAGTGAATGCCCCCTAAGAGGAAAATGATTTCCTTAACGTAGCCAAGACAGCAGCATTTAGTATGGGTGTTTGGTTTGAGCACAGTTCACTTTCAGTTCAAGTCATGCATATAGAGCAATTGTATGTCTCTGTGGTGTTTAGTTCTTGGCAAACGATCGTGATTGGGCCTTGAGCCAAAAGTATTCTACTGTTTTCACATATCATTTGGCCTTGAGGCTGCGTTTGGTTGCAGTGCAATTTTATTTGTATTAGTAGAAATGCATGGAAGTGCAAATGAAAAAAAAATGCACATTCTTATTTATTTTTGTTTTAGGTTTTACTTTATTCTGTTTTATGTCTTAATTTACTTTATTTATACTGTAATCAAACAAAATAAGCTAAATTTTGATACAGAAATAGGTCAGAATTTACACATAATTCATTTGCACTGCCATGATTTGAAATCAATGCAAATTTATTTGCATTGCAACCAAACATAGCATGAGTCTTTAAATCACAAAAGCAATAAGAATATTCAGTGCTAGTACTACCGGTCTAAGAGTGCAACTAATCCCCTCCCCACGCCCACTACTACACACACAGACAAAAATGAAGTTAAAGAAATTGCTGAACACAGAATTAAGCAAAAAGGTTCAAGAAAGATAAATACACCATATCAAAAACAAGGGTGCAACTTGGGCGGCTCAGATTGAGCTCTTGTCAAAAATTTAAATGGGCCTGGCCCAAAGACCCAAGCTGCAGTGTAAAATGCTAACTCGGGCCAACCAAGTTGCACCCCTTCAAGAATAGACCATCTTTCCACACTTATTGTGGAGAACAATCTGTTAATGCTTAAGAGAAAAGTAAAAATAAACCTAAAGACCTCCTATGGGTACCAACTTTTCCTCCTCTCTCCACCCATAAACCTATATAAAGTAAATTAGGAATTTAAGATAAAAGGATGCTAGGTTATATGGGCCTTGTTTAGAAAAAAATGGAAATAAATAATACCATCAATGTATTTACATGGGAAAACTCTTCTCATCATGTTTTTAACATAAAATAGAGAAAAATAAAGTAAAATAAAATAGGCTAAAGAGGAATGACTACCTATCTGATTAGTTTTAGATACAAGTAAAAATTGTTTAGACTTCCAAATGCCACCCAAGTTATGAGACAAATTTTCTTCAAGTTTATATATGGATGTCCAATCGCTTTTATGGGCTTGTTATTGCCTTCACTTTGGTCTTATTGTCACCAAGTTTGTAAGGCCCAGAGAGAACTCAAGCAACCAGTTACCATATTCCAAAATAGGATTTTGGTGCCTTAGCCACACTTTTGTTCCCATTTCTCCACATCTAAAGTCTCCTCAGGTTTGGTCATTTAGATTTGTCTTATCTAGCTAGTTATCCATGTTTTGCCAAATAGAGATTGTAGGTTAGGTTTCGAATATAGGATTAGTAAACTAAATCTCCATTGTCTCTAATATCCTTCTTTCCGTCCAGACAACTGTGTTAGTAGCTATGATATTACTGACAGCAAGGACTACGATACAAGTTCCATGAATATTATACACCGTAGCTAACATGTAGGCCTCACTTTCTGCCTACTACCATCTATAATGCTAGGTTAGGTATGAATATAACAATTAACAGAGTGGGATAAAGCAATTCTTCTACCAAATTAATTCAAGGAGGATACTCTCAGTTGATTCTCCTTTGAGACCATCTAGTCAAAATCCACTTTAATATAGACCTAGCTTTAGCTATACAATAATAGCATTTGAAAGAACAAAGGATGTCCTCTTTGACCCAAATTAATCCATTATCAGTCAGTGGTAGACCATGAGAGGACATAATCAGTGCAAGTCAGCATCATCTTGCACCAGGTGGATTTGAGTTCTTGAAAAGAAGCATCACCCTTTTATTGGTTTGATCATGATCATGTCTAGGTTGGTCCATCCCAAGAAGGATCAACACATATGGACCAGAGCAGACCAAACCCGGCAATTAAGCAAAGAATGAACATTGATTAGGCCATACTAATTGACAAATGACAATGACATGTCATTAATGTTAGTCACTTTCTTCATTATACAAGAGGAATCTAGGTACCTATGACTGTATACCTCGTGACCATATAAATATACCCAAGCTACCTTCATTTGCTTATTTTATTTGTTATTTATTGCTGTTTGGTGGGTTTATGTGCGTGGGGGGATGGGTGGAAGACGTGTAGAGTTAATGTTCCATGTTTTCTTTGCTTGCAAAGGGATGCTTTGTATGTCCCCACTGAGAGTGACCCATTGAATAGAATGTACAGTCCATATTAAGTACCCTTTTGGCTCTTCTCATTGTGATTACATAGAGACATTGAAAATACTCCAGACAATTCAGATTGGAAACCAAAGCAAAGATTGTTTTGCTCCTCTCTCTCTCTCTCTCGACCTCTATCTTTCATTCTTTCTCCTCTGTGAAATTTATATGTATCACTTGCTGGGTTATATCCAGATGGAAGGGGTAATAGAGCTGAATAGGGACACATGGGGGTCTTCACTCTTCACCTGTGGGACATTAATTAATATATTGTTGGATCTTTGTGCAGTAGAATCCGATGTAGGGTGACCATATCATAGACGGTGGGCGCTTTGCCCTTGAGACTTAGGCAGGTATGGGAGAGGGGCGAGGTCCCACTGAAGGAGACTGGACAAATCTCCGACCATGTCTGACTGCAAGAGATATGATGCATCCACAAACACGTGGGAATGCGACCACCCAAGAAGACTTATTTGTTAATGCACACATCGGCGGTGAATTTTCCATTGCATGGTTATAGAAATTCTGTCTCCCACAAAATCCAAACCAAATAAAGGAGATGATGAGAAGGCTTTGGCAGTTTTTGAGCCAGCGAATATGAGGTTGGTAAGTTTCCACTTGTATGGTTAACTAGGCATTGAAGCTAGTCAGGGTTTGCTTCCACTTTCAATGTGATTTTCTCGTTTAATTTCTTCTGTTTTGTTCCTGATGGATCAATTTTTGGTGATGTATTGATTTTTTGGYTAAGTACTTCGTCATTTGGTCTGTTTCTAAGTGGTCGATAACTCAGGCCGAAGTAGAGAACTTTGGCTGTCGAGCTGAATCGAGCTGGGCAGGTTAGGTGGCGAGCTGACTATAGTGCCGAGCTGACCAGGTGGTGAGCTGCCTGTAAGGTGCCGGGTTGACCAGGTGCCGAGTTGCCTGTGAAGTGCCGGGCTGCCTGTAAGGTGTCAGGTTGACCAGGTGGGACACCATCAACTTGGCTAAGGCAAGTTGTTGCCAAAGTGATTCCGGGTGTCACCTATTTGTTCCGAGGTGCCATGTGTCACAATATCATTAGAGGGCCAAATCCGCCCTCATCATTTCCCATGCAGAAGCTATATATGTTTGCTATCGTATCTACACAAGAAAACAAGCATGGAAAGTGGGAATCCTCTTACTTGGAGAAGAACCCTATTTCTTGGGTTGCTTAAACTTGAAGTCTGATCGATGTATTATTTTTAGTGTTGTTTGGACCAAAGTTTTTAAAATTGGATTGGACAGGGAATCATTTTTGGGTCCAGTTTCCGGGTTGAATGGTCTGACCATCTGATCCAGACGGATAATCCATTTTGATAAAAATATAAAAAATAAAAAATAGTCAAAACCCATTGTCTAGGTCGATAATTCGACGGTTCAACTGCCTGGATCAGCAATTCACTGATCAAATCAATGGTCTTTTTGACCAAAAACAGTTTTAGGGTAAAACGGAATCGATCATGTGACCATTTCGGGTTTTTTCCGGTCTGACCGTGCAATCCGATCCGGTTATGAAAACACTGTTTTTCATCAAAGATTATAGAGAAGGACAAGACACACGAATGGGTGTGAATTGATGTGGACAATGAGGCCGAAGGCAGTCAAAAATGGACGGAATCCCTGGCTTTCCATGTGGACGATATGCCATCCACCATTGAAGCTTACTTGACTCATTGTTGGGCTGATCTATTGAAATCCAAAAGTAACAATTGACCTACATTTCCAAACCAAGACTGATTTTGTACGCAGACGCAGTTGACGTTAGAACCCACTACCCATCATATACTTCTTCTAGATTTTATTTTTCTTGAAGTAAAATTAGATGAAAAAACAAGGGAAAAGTTCAACAGTATTTATTATTTGTTCTTATTTTGCAAAAGAAGACGACAAGGTGGTTAGAGAATTGGAAGGACAGAATAAAGGAGATTTGGCTTTTATTGCCAAGAAGGGATGGGCGTACATGACGACATGTAGTGTCACAAAGAATAATCTGACTTTATGAAGAATTGGTCTACAAATAATGGGCAGGAAATCACTTTGTTATTTATTTTTATGCACTGAAATTTGACACACATGGATATGAAAGTATCTGCAATCAGTGGTTTCCCTTTTATTTATTTACTTATTTTTTGTTTGTTTCATGTCATTCTGAGTCTGAATAATTGGTCTGCAACCATGTACAGATGTGTCTGTAAGAAAAATGAAAATCAAGGTATGAAAAAGAATCAATTAACAATGTTCAATTCTATAAGAGACTAATGAGATCAGATTCCTTGTTTCTCAATCCATTAAAGGACAATTTGGAACATAAGAGCTCATTATGTTAGTGTTTATGGAGGCAAAAACAGATTATGATTCCAAAACACCATGAAATTAAGAAACAATGAACAACTCTTTTTGGTAAGGAGGATAAAAACAAAAAGTGCAATCAGTGATTTTCTGAATCAGAACAATTGGTCTGCAACCATGTAAAGGTGTCTGTAAAAAAACGGAAATCAAGGTATGAAAAATAAACAACAAAATTCAATTCTATCAGGCACTAATGAGATCAGATTCCTTGTTTCTCAATTCGTTAAGGGACAATTTGGAACATAAGAGTTCATTATGTTAGTGTTTATGGAGGCAAAGGCAGATTATGATTCCAAAAACAACATGAAATTAAGAAACAATCAACAACCCTTATTGGTAAAAGGAAAAGAAAAAACAGAAATTGCAATCAGAAGTTTTCTGAATCTGAATAATTGGTCTGCAACCATGTAAAGATGTGTCAGTAAGAATAATGGAAATCAAGGTATTAAAAAATCAACTGTTCACCTAGAATTGGGGCATTAATTAGATCAGATTCCTGTTTTCCAATCCATATAAGGGACAATTTGGAACATAAGAGTTCATTATGTTAGTGTTTATTAGGGCAAAGACAGATTATGATTCCAAAGCATCATGAAGTTAATAAGAAACAGTCAACAACCCTGTTTAGCAAAGAGAAGAAAAAACAAAATCTGTTTTATGATTTCGTTAGGGCCCCCTAAAATGTTCACATGGAGAGATGCCTTTTCCTATTGGATTTGCCTAAATGCCTCAAATGAGGAAAACAAAAGAGTTTGTCTCAATATTCAAATGGGTTCTTTCCATTATTTGGTAGGCTATGGGTATCAAGTTCAATAAATTGGGAATTCCTTTTTCTGTAAGTGCACTTTTATCCCTCAGATAGGAATCTGCTTAATAGCTTTTTCTCCACCTTGAATACTTCTTCAACAAGCTGACAGTTGAAAAATGGCCCTAATATGAGGACCCCCAATTTGAACTGCAACCTTTTTTTCTCAATTTGGAAAGCCCTATGACGATCTCAAGAACCAGTGTCTGTGAATCCACCCTTTAGAATGGAATCTGAGGTACACACATCCCTAGACATGTCCTTGTGCAGCTTTGATGCCAAGGAAGAACTGATACCACAGAAAATCGTTAGGATGAACCAAGCACGAGCCTTAATAGTAAAGTAACTAGTAACTTGTTAAAAGCACCACTTGGTCATTTGTTTAAGCCTTTTCTTTATTATTATTATTTTTTATTGCCTTTTGCAAAAGGGAGAAAAAGCAGAAAAACATGATTAAAGCAAAAGGGATTCAATAATGACTTCTGGTCCATCTTTCTTTCATATAAGAGAATCCAAAAGCTAAGGCTATCTTTGGGTTTGAAGGAAAATGTACGGAAAAAAGGGAATTATAGGGAAATTTTTAAAAATCTTGTATAGATTTTCCTACCTTTTTCTTCGTTTTTTTTTTACTTTTTCCTTTAAACTAAACATGGCTTTAAGGGAATTGAAAGGATAATTGGCTGCAAATCCCGAATTGACTCAACCAAGTTAGATAAATCCAAAAGGGAACCAAAGCACAGGAGCTCGTGAGCTGAGACCTCTGAGCCTCTGAGAGAGTCTCTGGGGGCATTTGSTAATTGGTACAGTGGCATTTTCATTTAATCAATACAAATTTGTGAGAAATATATGTTATTATATTATATACGAAAATGCATGTGTGTGAGAAATATCGAATTCGAAATAACAATTTATATTAATCAATTCAAAATATTTCAAGTAAAAATCTCTTGTATTGATCAATCCAAAAAGTAACAGTAAGATACCAAATACCTGCACAATGTTCACCATTGAGTTCTTGATGCAGACTTATATTGACACCAATCATTGTACAGTTTGAATACCCAAATGCATAAAAATAAATAAAATTAGTTACACCGACTGAATGATCCCAACGATTCAATGTATTCAACATTTTCTTAGTTTTTCCTTCTGTTTTTGGCATGATTGTAATCTTCAGTAATTTTTCCTACTACTTTTTATCCTTCAACATTGGATCTCAACATCAGTAGGTGTTCTATTCCCCATGGGCCCATTTTGGTTCATAAATCAAGGGGTTCCTCTAAAACCGTACGATTTCTGTCAGAGGAAAGATCTTGACAATACAAGGTGGGGCACGGCCGTTAATTCTACACGTGGAGACTCTTAGAAGAAGAACCCACTGAGGCATTTATGTTGCTTTTAATACACTGAATGGACCGGTAGAATAAAAACAAAATTTATAATATGTATAAAGGAGACATTTACTTGGTTTGGTTTGAGTACAATTCAAAAAAGTTAAATGCAAATATCATATATTATCAATGTTAAGTTTTACGTACAGGAATGAATATCACGTGTTCTTATACTAGTACAATAATATAAGAGGTATAGATGATTTAATATATATATAAGTGATGCCATGAAGAGAAGAGAAATAGTTTTATTTTATAATTGCAAGTTTATAACATAACCAATTATCCATTTTAATAAAAAATTGGAAAGAATTAGGACACAAAGAAAGCAGTTCAATCAAAGTTCCAGCCCTGCAAGCGGGCCCCTTAACACTTTTTTACTTAAGTTCTCGGCACGTAAAATATGTAAGGTTTGCTTGAGGACATTTTGGTCGATACACGAGTAGGATTAGCAAATTTTAATTGCCAAAAATACCCTTACTAAGTTTTGACGTCTAGCATTAGTATTAGTATTCCTCCAAGACAAATTGCAAAACATAAAATAAAAGGATTAGTATTAAACTAGTAAGGCATTGTAACAACTGTCACTTGTAAGGCAAATAAGTTAAATGGTTAGCATCGGATCCTCAACACTGTAAACTTGTGGAAAAAGTGATTCAATCCCAATTCACCACCACCCCCCTTCTATAGCTTTGCTTGGTTGCAGTCATGATTCTTGAACATGACGTGTCCTAACCATCCATGGGAGGACTAAATCCTGTCTCTCTAGTATTTAACTCTGTTTTGAACCAGTGTTTTCAAATTGTGGCAGTCAGACCTGCCTGTGAGTGGACAGCTCACTTGGTTTTAATGTTTTCATCAAGAAAGCCTTCCGGTTGAACCATTTAACACACCAATGGGCTGCTTTCTTCTTTGATATCGGGGTTGGATTTTAAAATAGTGGTTTGATGAACTTACAATTAGGGCTGTTAACGACTCCGAAGTTCCAATACCCGATTTGACTCTTAATCCGATCATTCTGGATTTGGATGTTGAAACTTGTATCCGATTAAAAATTGAATTGGATGTGGATTCATCTAGATTAAAATCTGAATACTATAAAAATGATTATTATAAGTATGTATGTATGTATGATTCATAAATTTAATATTTTATATTTATATACATTTTAATATTTGTATAATTTAAAAAAAATATATATATATATATATATATATTTAATTTTTTGTCATTTTAAACACAATAATATGAATGCAGATTTAGCTAGATCCAATCTGAATCCAATCCATTTACAGCCCTAGGTGCATCTGGGTCCAGGCCGGGCTTAGCGCCAGTGATAAGKATTAAAGAGCATGCCCGGGTTCCAGGCCTAAAACATAAAATAGGCCTGGTTGGGCCTATGAATTTTATGTATAAAATATTAAAACATATATAATTTTTATATTATATGTCATGCAATATGTGTACAAAACTAAGTCTATACATTATATATAATATGAATTGTAGGTGTCATATTATAACATTTATCTTTAAATATAAAATATAACATAAAATAGCATATATAAAYGTAAATATGTGCGGGCCAGGCTAGGCCTGAATATAAAACCTAGGCCCAATTCCAGAATTTCGGGCCAAGCTGAAAATGATTACTCTCTTAGTTGAAGGTGAATCCAGACCCAACCTGAAGATGCAATGCTCGGGCTCGACCCACCCCAAGGCCAATCGAGAGTTTATTAACCTAGGCGGTTAGGCCCAACCCAAGCTTAATTAAACATAATTTGGGCCAGGTTTGGACAGGTTGGTTGAGTTTACAAGAATTTATAAATATATTTTTGTACAGCCGTCTTTTATTGGGATTTGTAGCCTAATTTAGGAGTATAACGGATTGAAAATTTATGCAAATTTCATTAAAAAATGTACATTATATAATTCAAAAAAATATTTTATATAGTAAAATGCATGTATATGTATATATTTATTTGGACAGATTTAGCTTTGACTGAACTGCGTTTAAACTTTAAACTACTCGAAAAATCAACCCAAACCCAACCCAAAAGCTGGAAGCTCGAAAACTCATATCCAACACATGCAAAAGTTTAATAAAAAATAAAAAATAAAAAATAAACATGCAAAAATACGGATCGGGTTGGGTTCAGGTTGAGTCCACTCAAATTGCAACCCTACAGCCAGTACCCAGTTAAGTAGTAGGTTTATAAAAGAACCGCTGGCCTGAAAACCAAGTTTCTTACATTTAGTGATTGTCCAGATAATCCTAAAAGATGGTTAAATAAAGTGAAGACAACAATATAAGTCCGCATTAAAGAAGATTCCTACTGTGATAAGGTAATTAAAAAAAGAGAAACCCATTAACTAGGTTGGTGTATAATAAATAATAAATTCATGCTTTTGTTAGTATGTAGATCTATATACAAACAAAATAAATAAAATAAAGAACAAAAGACATGAATGGGCAATGTAGCGAAGGACTAGGACACCAATTTCATTGGTACATTGGGTTCCCCTTGTTTCTTTCTCAGGTTTCTGAACACTTTCTTGGGCCTGGTAAACGCAAGCAAACCCTATTCTTAACTTTGGGTTCCTGTGCCAACTACCATTCTAACTCTTATAGATATTGAAATGGATTGACTGCTCTCACTTTATTTATTTATTTATAGATATTGAATTGGAGGGCTTCTAGTTCTAGTGCAGTTGCTTTATTTACTTATTTATTTATTTATAATATTTTTATTATTTATTTTATTCAAGTTTTTTAAGATCGATCCAAAAATGGAAAATGGAATCATTTTATCCATCATTTTCTGGGTTGAATGGTTCGAACGGTCAATCTATGAGGTTTTTTAAATTTAAAAAAATAAAATAAAAAGACTCAGGAATTATTGTCTAGGTCAAATGGTTCAACCATCTGAATTGACAATTCGCTGACCAATTTGACGTTTTTTTTTTTGGAAAAATTTAGGCCAAGCTAAAAATTGGAACCAGATAGATGATCATCCCCTGGGTCAAATGGTTCGACCACTCGGGTCATGAACGGTTTTAAAACCCTGATTTCTATTATAAGATCTTTTAATTGAGGGAAATTAGGAAAGAAAAGAAAGATTTTATCAATCTTAGTTTAAATATTTATCTAATAAAATATATTTATTAAGGGTTTCCCAAATGTTTAGAACTAGGGGATGCATGGCACTAGTTAGATGAGTTGTGTGGGAATGAGATATAGAGGACCCAGATATCTTTGTCGTGTCAACTCAGCTAACAGCCTCGAAGGGCTCCATGACTTTTTTGGGGCCATATTGCAGTATGGAATCCCTTCTTTCTGAGGCACATTTTTCAAGTGAAACTAATTTTGCTGCATTATTGTGGAAAAGATTCAAACACATGGTGTACCAGATGGCTGACTGGCCAGTGTACTACAATGCCACGCATTTTGATGAATGATCTGATTTCCATGGTGATAGTTTGGTACAGTGGTGTGGTGGTGTGTTGCAGAAATGAAAATGCATGGATTTTGTCCCAGGTTTTACATATTTTGGGTTTATGCAGCCTTACCACCAGCCTATGTGGTGGCACCCTAAATGTACATTGGCTACGGATGTGATGCCTGAAAACTGGGGCTTACCAAACACGTATAATGGAAAAGCATGACAGAACCCTCTAGTTAGCAAGTCCCCTTACCAAACATATCATCTCTCCACATTTCCCTCAATACATATTCTCTCTCTCTCTCTCATATGTCACATTCTCCATTGCCCCACATTTTCATAAATATGTATCTCTGTAGCCATGCTACTATTAATGAGAGTGGCCTCATCATAAGATCTATGAAATTCCTACTCTCCAAATGAAGGGATCTATACTCACTATCAAATGAATAGAGCTAGCCTAAGATAAATCAGGCAGCTTTTAATATTTATTGGTTAATATTTTCAGTAGTAGTTTTTTTTTTCCAATTTTCACCATTGGATATAGAGAGATTGAAATCTGCAATCTGGGAAATTTGATATAGATATGTAAATAGGTTCTAAATCCAGTCTTCTTAATTTTGATTTTTGATCCATGGCAGCATGGAAGAGCACCTCATTGTAATGAGTGGTATGATGATGGTACTCTCATCCTACCATCGCCTCCTCTGCATCAATTACATTTAAATAGATTAGGTTATGATATGAGCATGCTTTGCTTTTTCTTTGTTTTAGGTGACTGATATGGGGAAAATTTTGTCTTCTTTCCCTCTGCTTTCTTTCTCTCTTCACAAGAACTCAAATGGTTCTTCCCTCTGTCACTATTATATTCAGATGTATATTCCCAGTGAAAGGACAAAGGGTGTCTCCTCTAAATAACAACAAAAAAAATTTTAGATGGGATTCTTTTTTTATACATGAATACCAACTAGCTGCAAAGGTACTCCTTGTTTATTAAAAATAAATATATATATATATATATATATATATACATATTTTCATTAGTTGCTTAAATTCTTAATTTTATCTATTTTATTTGGTTATTCTCTGAACATCATAAAAAGTACTGAAATGACAACAGCATAAACACAAGTGTAGTGTAAAGCAGTTAAATTCAACAGCAAAACATGTATGTATGGAAGCATAAGCAGTCAGAAATTTAAGTTTAACTTTTGATCAATATTACAAACCCTCCCCTTATATCTTCATCAATTAAGGTTTTAAAAACATCGTACATCCAGTTGGTTGGACCACCAGTTCCGTTTCGGCCCCAAACAGTTATTTAAAAAAAAAAAAAAAACTGTTAAATTGGCCAGTGGTCTCCGTTGTTCTGGACGGTTGAACCGTTGAATTAGATAATGGGTTTTTAGCCTTTTTTTTCAAGTATCATGGATATGGTTTTTGAACTTCCGTTGATTCAGATGGTTGGACTGTTTGGATCAGGAATTGTTTAGGCAATCGATTCTATTTTACTCTAAACTCGGTCCCTAATAAAAAATCGTTGAATCAGTCAATAATCTGTTGATCTAGGCGGTCAAACCGTTAACCTATTCAATGGTTTTTGACCATTTTATTTATAATTATTTTTTTTTAATTTTTTGTTAGAACGGATCATCCATTCGAACCGTCTACCCAAAATCCAATGGCTAAAACGATTCTATTTCCGGATCGACTTTTAAAACCATGATCATGGACTGATCCATTCAGATCAGATGGTTGAACTGCTGACTTAAAAACCGATGGCCAAAGTGATTCCGGTTTCTGGTCAGTTTTAAAACATTGATGAACTGGGTTGATTAACTTGAGTATGAGAATGCTTAACCAGTTCCAGGAAGGCAGGACCTCTTTTTTCTGACTGGTCCGTAGCCTCTTAACCATTCAAAACATGGTTAGGCACCCATGTTTTGTGGCATGTGAATCCCATAAACATGCTTTAGTTTAAATGGTTTACATGACTGGGACATGCCAAAGATGCTGGTCTGATTTATCATTACTCTATTGAATATGATAAGAAAAGATTGGTTATTTGTATTTTGCACCTTTTTTGTGGCTACATAAGAGTTTAATATTAGCTATTTGCTAATAATAGCAAATAGTATACCAGTCATTATCATACTAATTAACAACTGGTCATTACATTACAACAACTATTATTATCCTTTTTCCCCCAAAAGCAATGTTAGGGCCTAATACCAAACCAAAAGATTCCATAGTAGGATATGATGGAATCGCTCGACCCCAAATGTCCACAAACAACTTTAAGAAATTGAATATTTGCTAAAAGGGCAGTCCAGTGCATGAGGCTCCCACCAATGTGCGGTCTAGGGAGAAATAGATTTATCCAGTCTGTTAATGAAAATTGAGAGGGCTTTTGATTTGTTTGAAAGTAACAAGTTTGTGGATTTTCTTGCCAACATTGGGTATGATCCAGGTTTCTAGGGTGGCACTTCCCTTCGTCTATGTTAGCGTTCTCTTACTGCTTGTACCAAATGCTTAGATTGGAAGGAATACAAATACAAATATATACTGTATAAATACATACAAAATCTACTTAAAATAGCCTTTTAATGCTGTACAAACTACAAATTCACAGTGAAACATGAACCCATTTGATAGTTTGCGGTCCAAATTGGTATGTCTATAAAAAATTCACAGTGAAACATGGATCGACTTACATTTGATAGTTTGCGGTCCAAATTGGTATGTCTACAAAATTTGTAGCCCTAAATTTCACTCCAGGTGAAAGTGTGGTCATGTTAAATTTTATTAACCATTATCAAAAGAATAATAAAGAGATACTGGAGAGGACGTAGCCGCCTTGCCTCTAACACACTCACCCCATACCCATACAAGCCTAGAAAATTTGATTTTGGCACCATTCTATAACTTGTCCCATATTGATTCATGCTTTCAATTATGGTTTATTAGCTATTGAAAAATCAACCAAAGTGAATAACCTTATCTTCAAATTTCTAGACCAAAGAAATTAAGGTCAGTAATTACGAAGAAAAGAACAAATTATTATTATTTTTTTATAGTTATCTCACCAATAATCTTCATTTGAGGATAAAGCTATCTCTTTCAACACATGGAAGAACAGTATAGCTAAGAAGTATCGACTATTCATTATGCATGCATTACTTGTGATTGACTGTTTGGTTAGTACCATCACATCTACATTTCAGTTTTTAATCCATTATCCAAAGGACATACTAATCCATTATTTTCTTTCTTACAAGAAAAACCTTTTCTACTAGGGTCCATTTATTTCATCATTTTTATGATGAAACATTCAAATCACTATTGAAATGATAAAATCAATCATAAAATAAATATGAATCATGCAAAGAAAAAGATGATAAAATTCAAATTATATTATTGGGATAAGTGAATAGCCAAGAAAACTCATAATAAAATAATCAGATATTAGAGATAATTGAATAAAAAATTAAATTAAAAAAAAAATAAAACAAACAATCAAATAGGATGGGCTACTTATTTTCCCCAAAGGACATACTCATCCATTATTTTCTTTCTTATAAGAGAAACCTTTCTATCTATCAGGGACCATTTGTTTCATTTCATCATAAAAATGGGCATAAACCTCATTTCACACTTAAATATTTGAGCTATATAGATTTACCTCATTTAATTTGAAAACCATGCTTTCCTTATATCATGACAAAATTAGGTCCCCCTCGAAGAGAACTACTCTTAATCTGCACATCAAGAGAAAGAGAAAGGACGAGCTAATATAACCTAGATTCAGTTTTTGTCAGTTGTATTAGCTTCACGGCTTCACCTACCCCCTTCATCCCCCCAATGTCCGGTCCGGATCCGATAACGATTATTCCCATGTACTGTCACAAATTTCGGGTCCTCCCCGAGAATTCATCCAACCCATTTCGGATGATTCTAAGTTCTAACTGTAAGATTTGTCACTTTCGTTCACAGTAAGTCTCATCTGGATCAAATGGTCATGGTTGAACTCACCAGACCCAGATTTTCTTCCTGCGTGCCCAACTTTTGCAGCTTCCATAGAGTACTTTGAACCAGTTTATCTAAAGAAAAAAATAATGTGTTTCGTTCCTTTATTCGTTTTATCCCAATTAATTTCTTTGTTAAAAAAAAAAAAAAAAAAGAATGGTCACTGTTGAACCGGAGGATCATCAGTCGCTGTTTGGGTGGGACAAGAAAATAAAATAAATATTTTTTTTTAAATTAAAGTTGAAGCCTGAACAGGCGAAAGCGTACGATCGGACGGACGCTCTGGCGGTGACAAACAGAGAGAAAGAGAGAGAGAGAGAGAAAGAGGCTTTTAACTCTGGGCTCTATCTTGTGTGATACTGATTACGACGTAGGTAAATTGAGATTTGAGGGAGTTAAAAACTCAAATTTGTTTGCCTCTTCAGAGCCAATAAGTTTTGGACACAATAGCACTCACAGGGGCCTACCCAGCGGGACCACTCCCGCATGATCACCTGATTTTGCCTTTTGGGACAGAAAATAAGAAATAGTGCTGAATCAGTAAAAAGGGGTGGGNAGCGCGGGAAAGAGGCGGTAATTAAGATCTACGGTGGAAGAGACCGTCAAAGATTACGTCCAGATCCGGTTTTGCGCTTGTCGGGATCGGGAATCGTCGGCACGCGTGGACCTCCTTTTTGTCCGTTTCTTTACGGTTTCGGCTCTAGTGCTGCCCGAGACGGAGACGGCCCTGCCCCCGATCCCACCCATCAACCATCTGTTTTCTATTTTTCGCGACAAATTGAAATTATTATTAAAATATCGCCTGGGTTGCGGTTTTATGCTTTTATTTATTAAAAGCCGTCAACGCTTTTGTGGAGGAATCATAATCATAGGAGTTAGTTACGTGTTTGTACCGGAATGATTTCCTTCAGTTAAAAAGGAAAAAAAAAATGGAAAAAACCCTATTAAATTTGGGGCCCAGACCTGAATTTGTTCCGGTCATTTCACCTTGATGATAATAATGATAGTGGTGATGATGAATCATCTGATCCCACAAACTGCCCAATAGGGTTTCTCATTAAATGAATTTGAATGGTGGGGATTATGGGCCCCACAGACACCCCTCTCTTTTAGGGTCGTGATTTCATGAAGGAGCCCCATGCATCATGATTTTGATTCCAATCATCATTCGTGGTGGAGCGAGTTGGCTAAGCATTTTTCCAATGCCACATCAACAAACAGTCGCTAGTAACAGCATATATTTTCTTAGCCCACGAATTTCTGATTTTCAATGTGTGGTCCTAGAAAATGGCTTTTTAGCATCTTTCAGAAAAAACAATCAACTAAACAGAATTTCCAACGTAATCTCTACATGGTGTCTTTTTTTTAGGAAAACAGCATCAATTCCAAACACCCCCTTAAGGTCTCAATTCAGCATCAGCTGCTCTGAGCTGAGCCGTCCATCGTTCTTGAGTCATGAGTCATGACCATGAAAACAGGGCTATTTGATAGAGGACGGACGGGTTGACTGTAGCCTGGCCAGGACTTTGCCGAATGGAAGGTTGGGCTTCTCTTTTGGTCGGGCTCTACATAAATATCAACAAATAATGAATGGGCTATTTATGAGTATCGGAGTAACTGATTATGATCAAAATATCGGGAGATGTTAAGTATTTGATTTAATTTGCAGACAAAGAAGCAGAGCGCGAGACACTCGAGAGAAGTTGTGGCGTATACCGTGACTGAGTGGTGTGCAGTAAAGACGAGAGAGAGAGAGAGAGAGGATATACAACACAACACAGAAGACAGAACCCTCCAGAGTCCAGATCACACTCCCACCTCTCCACTCCTGAGCTGCAAGGCAAGCCCAAGATGTTTATTTAATATTTGTTCATTACCTCCACGCCTCGAAATCATAAACCCAGATTTCAAATGCGAAGTCTCCTCATTCCTTCCTCTCTTTTCCTCACTCTCTCCGCTCCGCTGGCTCACCTATTTCTAGCGTCTCTCTTTTCCACTTCTTACCTTCCAAAATCCTCCATGACCTACCTTTTGTGTTGAAGTTGAACTTTAATCTCTCCAACTTTTTCATGGAACTCAAGTTCGAAGTCATTTGAGGCTTCGTCAAATTGGTTCTCTAAACCTTTTTCCCTTTCCCCACTAGTTTTGTTGCAGAGCTTAATCATGGCTCACAAGCATTTGCGCGAGCTATTGAGAGAAGATCAAGAGCCTTTCGTTCTGCAGAACTACATTGACGAGAGACGTTGCCAGCTGAAGAAATGGACCCCCAAAACCCACTTGCAGGTTAAGAGACGGAGACCCATGTCGGAAAACTCGAGTATTCCTGCAAGTTTCTGTAAAAGCGCTTGCTTTTTTTCCTTCCACGACTCTCCAGACGTACTAAGGTCCCCTCTGTTCGATTTCGCTTCTCCGGCCAGGAGCCCGTGTAGAAACCCAAATACCGTCTTCATTCACATCTCTTCAAGGACAGCTGCTGTGCTTCTTGAAGCTGCTCTTCGGATTCAGAAGCAGTCCTCTTCTTCAAAATCCAAGAGTCCGAATAAAAGCTTGGGCTTTGGCTTCCTCGGATCGATTTTGAAGAGAATATCCCTTAGAAAACGGAACCGAAAGAGAGAGATCAAGGGTGAGGAGGTTAGAGTTTCTGTTAAGGATATTTTGAGGTGGGATTCGTGTGATGGACGTAAACTGTGCATGGAGGATAATAGGTTGGAAACCCCGGCACCAATGGAGGTTTCAGAAGAAAAGGAGGTCATCACGGAGATGGGTTTCTCCTGCTCCTGTAACAGCAGACTCAGCAGTGCTTGGTCTGAGAGCAACGAAGAGAAGTCTGAAGATTTGGAGACCTCCACTAGTAGCCGGTCCGAGGATTCCGAAGAGATGGAGTTCATCGTCGACGAGAGAAAGAATGGAGAATGCAATTCGTGTGACAAGCCATTCTGCTCTAACTCCTTCCGCTTCGTGCTTCCCAAGAGCCCATCTTCCGGTCGCCGGACGCCGGAATTTGAGTCTCCGGCTACTTCTCCTAGTCGCCACAGAAAAGAGGTTTGTCTTTTTCATTTTTTATCCCCCAAGAAAGAAACTTTTGTCAGCTTTATTTCACTTTATTTGACCGCTGATGACATGTCCGGAACTCGTCACTCGGACATGACTCGCTTACCGAGTGTCCTCATTCAAATTAAAGTCGAAACTTAAAATCACGTTCAAAATATCGAAAGTGAAAGAAAGCATTTTCATGGCTTAAACCTTGAATCAGATTAGAAAATACCAATTCCATTACTAGTTTGTTGACTCAGTGCGGACGATCCGTGTGGTTCCCGTACTCGTGAGTCATGACTCAGATCGGGTCATAGACCTGGTTCGGCCTTCCCGAGTTGTCGGCAAATCATCCAATTTGTCTTTATCGTTGTTGAAAAAATATGCTTATGAGGAACTAAGGTAAGCAAAAACTGAAGCCCGAAGGGTATTAACGTCATCTCGCTATTAATCCAATTCTCATTACTATACTCTGATCTCGGCTCTGCCATGAAATCTTTTTAAAAAATTCTTGTCTCCAAAATAATTCTGGAGAAAACGACAAATAGGGTCTTTGTTTTTTCGGTTGGATTTTATAAACAAAAATTATTGAATTTGGTCGGGTTAAAAAAAATAATAATAAATAGAAAGAAAGCAGAGGATCCAAAGTCAATAGTCAATGAATTATGACTCGGAATTTTTTGTTGCCATTCATCAAATTAACAA
Organism: Nelumbo nucifera; assembly: GCF_000365185.1. The sequence continues at coordinate 1,909,246 of NW_010729078.1, read as the reverse complement.
GGAAAAATTAGGAATTTCACCATTTCCCCACTTCACAATAATCCCATCTTAATTGAGATTAATTTGCATGTAATCAGGTGTTAGGAAACGACGAGAGAAGCTGCTTAAAAAATGGTGAAGGAAAGGACTATGAAGAGGAGAAGGAACAGTGCAGCCCCGTGTCTGTGTTGGACCCTCCTTTCCACGATGACGACGACGACGACGATGACGGAAACGAGGATGAAGAGGCTCAGGAGGGTTTTGAACTAGAACGCAGCTTTGCCTTTGTACAGAGTAAGTACTAATGCATGAAACATTGAACAGTACTGTGGTTGTCTTATTTGTTTCCTGTTCGGTTGTATAGTCGTTTTCAGAAAATAATGGTTTATTTGGTCAGTTGATTGGGTTTCATTCTTGAACCAACCAAGTTCCTGTAGGTAATTGGTCCATTACTGTTTTTCTTTTCACAGCAGTTAAAAAGGAGGGCACACGTGCTATGTGGGCTGTGCCGGAAATGGTATCTTAGCCACGTGGCACATTCCTGATCTGTAGGGTTGGCAAATTTGCTATTCAAGTTTTATAGAATTCACTGTTTTTGTGCTTGGTTTTGTACTTGAGCCATCATCGTCATTTATGATGTATAGGAGGGTTGTCGCCATTAATGATGGTTGAGGGGGTCCATTCCTCTCATTTTCTGAACACTGTCAAGATTAATTGGAGTAGGAGGGTTGTCGCCATTAATGATGTATAGTTTGTGTGACTGTAGATTGCCCCTATTGATTCAAATTTCGATGTATAGTATGTGAATGTGTATGTATTGTCAGACTCACAGCTGGGTGAGGTGGTTCTGATATTTGAATTGCTTTTTGCATTCCCAGGAGCAAAGCAACAGCTATTGCACAAGCTTCGTAGATTTGAGAGACTAGCTGAGTTAGATCCCCTTGAGCTTGAGAAAAGTCTGAGGGAAGAAGCAGATGAAGATGATGAAAAGTTGGTAGACGAAGAATGTGATTATGATGAAGATGGGTCAGTGTTATCAGATAATGAAAAGAAGGATAATGGGTTTGTGAAAGAAATTCTAAGCTGGTTGGAGGGTTCCCACGTAAGGAGAATTCCAGAGGACATGAAGAGACTAGTTGCAGACCTAATTACAGAGGAAGACGAAGAAGCTACAGCCTGCCATGACAGAGAATTCGTTGCAAAGAGAGTCTGCAAACGCTTGGAATCATGGAAGGAAGTGAACTTCAACACCATCGACATGATGGTGGAGATGGACTTGAAAAGAGATGGAGATGAGTGGAGGAGACAGCAAGAGCAGGTGCGAGATACAGCAATGGATATTGAGCTTGCTATCTTTGGGTTCTTGGTGCAGGAACTCTCAGACGAACTTGTTTATTCATAGGCATGTCTGAACTCTGAAGTTCTGTCTCTGTTCATCCAAACTAATTTTGCTTATTTTTTCATTTTATTGGAGGATAGATATAGGAATAGGATAGTCTAACGAGCGCTGCAAAGGTGTAGGTTAAACCAGACTTGAAAGGCAATGCAGGAAGGTTTTGGGTTTATGATGATGTCCTTCTGGGTATCCTGGTTCATGGATAAAAGGGACGACGACGACGACGATGATGATGTATATGTTTCAACTCCCATGTATTTATCGAGAAAAAAATTATGTAGGCTAGCCTTATGAGAAATTTTCTACAAGAAAACCAGAGCTTCATGCCTATTGATTCAAAACCTACAATCTGAATATCTATCATACTTATGATGATTATACTTTATAGCTAGGTTTCAAATTTCTCCAGAAAGGGTCATTCAATAATGGGTCCTGACTCCTGAGTACTCGTAGGGCTGCCACTGAGTCCCAATTCAACATACCAACTAAGATTCAAGTTGAATTGAAGTTGGCTGTATATAATTAATTACTAGCGAAAAACCGGTGCAAAGGAAATGGTAGTATATGGGATAAAATACTTTTTGCAAAGACATTATATAATAAGGATATCATCACTTTGAAGATATGTTTTGCATATTTATAATGTTGAATTCAAGGCATTAATGTACTCGATTCCTTTTATTGTCATTTATTCATGAAAAAAAAATTAATAACAAAGTGTACAAAACTCCCTTTGTAATTTGTATTCTAGTCAGGTATAATAATTGTATTAACTATATAATCGAAAGTTGTGGCAAATGCCGTCAAATTCCAATTTCATTAACGGTTTCCATTAGCCATAAGATTAAATAAGGCGGTAAATGAGAACAACATAACATTGATTATCAGATTGGACATTTCAATGCACCTCCAAAATCAATTTGGATGAATTAGACGGACCAATAAGACATTTTGGATCGGATCAATTTGGATGAAAGAAGAAAAAGAAAATAAAGAAAAAAAAATAGATATATACCTATTGAACTGAGAATGAAGGGCTCCTCCTTTGTTAATAGTGGCCTACTGGTGGTGGTGGTGGTTGTGATGGAAAGAGGAAGAGCAAGCTAGCTGAGGGTAAGAAAAAGGTAGAATTTAAAGTCAATTAATTAAGAGGGATATTGCTGAATCTGTGCATTGATTAATTATGAGACAAAATAATCTGAGCATTAAGAGGGATATATCCGTTATATTCGAAAATATAATGGAAGATTTGAAGAAATCAGTGGAATGGGTTTCACCAAGAGAATAGTTTGTGGAGAAACCGATCTTATTTTCGGTTCCCCACTAGTCCACTAGAACAAAGACGGTTAAAGATGATATTAACCTCTATGTTAGTTAATTAACCATATTTAAATAAGGGTGTTTATGTTCTTAAATAAGAGTCCTTCAACTCATATGTGTGAAGAGTGAGAAACCAATGAGTAACTTGTGAGGCTTTGCCCCAACCTGGGGCTGGTGTGATCATAAGGAGTCATTTGGGGGATCTTCTTGCTGCTCGGTCTATTAATCTCGCTACCTGCACTCCTTTGGAAAGTGAAGCCTGGGCTCTTTTGGAAGCTTTGAAATTTTCAAAGCAACTGATTTGAATATGGATCATATTATTTTTGAGGGAGATGCGCAAATAGTCATTAATTCTCTGTTGGGGACATCACCTCACCCCCCCCTGCGAATCAACATGATCTTAGCCGACTGCAGAGAAATCCTTACTAAATTCTCCCAATACTCAGTGAAGTTTACTAACAAGTGCTGCAACAAGGTTGCCCATAAACTAGCAACACATGCAACTTCAATTTCTCGTCCTTGTACCTCGTCGGAGTGTCCTTTTTCTACGACAATTGATTGATTCTGACTTGTACTCGCTGAGTATTTTGAATGAAATTTTGCCTTTTGGCGTAAAAAATACTTATGAGGCTTGTGGTGACAAATGTTTCAATTCTGACACATTCCTCTTTATATTATAGATCATGGTTTTAAAAAACGATCTGAAATGGAATCGTTTTAGTCATTGGTTTTCGGATTGATGATTCGACCATCTGGTTTAATGAACGATCTGTTCTGATAAAAAAATAAAAATAAAAAACAGTTGAATGGGTCGACAGGGCGATGGTTCGACCACCTGGGTCAATGGGTCATTGGTTGATTCAACAATTTTTTGTTAGGGATTGGGCTGAGGGTAAAACGGAACCAGTCCAGGTTAATGGCGGTTCAAAAACCATATTATAGATAGATATAGATGCGTGTATAAAACTTGAAACTAATTAACCCATATCATGAAAGTTATCAACCAAGTGATATTTATCAAAATTCAATGGGGTTTTGATTGGGTAAAGCCTTTGTCCTTCTAGAAGCATAGATTTTTTTCTTATTTTAAAGACAATAATTTTCAGATTGGATTCAGATTTAAAAGTAATCAAATTGGATTGAGATGTGGCTAGATCCCAACTAAAGCCTTATTAAGTTGCCGTTTATTTGCAATAATACAAATGCATGGAAGTACAAATTAGACAATTTTAAATTCTGAAATACTTTTGCTTTAGGTTTTATTTTATTTTTCTTCAGAGTTTATTATTTTACTTCATTTGCATTACCATACCTTTATACTGGTGTAAATGAAATTGTATTAAACACGAAACTTATGTCAGATATGTGAATTCACTATGGTGCATTCATTATTATTGGCTGCACATTAAATTTAAATCTCAATCAACGCTACTTATTTCTTATTGAGTCATTGGTTCCTCTTTCATAAAATGTACTTTCACAAGACATATTTACTATCATCTTCAATTAATCACGTCTTTTGTTACATGAAGCACCGTAGATTTTTTCCAGATATGCATCTATTTCTTTCTTGTTCAATTATACACATGGAAATAGCTGAGGCACATATGGTACAATAATTGAGATCATGAATCCAACACAATTTCTATGGCTCAAAACTAGAAATTGCAGTAGACTAGCTCTATTGTGTTCAGTCCAGTACCTCACTATACAGGCAATTTACATTAGGCAGTACAGAATGGATTAGTGGTCCATCACATGAAGCCAATTTCACTGCTCTATTTGGTGTCAGACGGGACTTATGCCATTACAAGATGGGGTATGGGTGTCAACTATCAAGTACATTCCAATCTGTCCACAACAAACTCTTCATCTCATTTAAATCAAAACTCAGTAACAGAGTAATATACATCTATAATTTGGAAAAGATTGTAGGCCCCATTTGGTTCGCAGGAATAGGGGTCTGGAATTGAAATCCAAATGGATTATTTTGGTTCCAACCGGTTGGTTGGGCAGAATTGGAATTCTATTCCCATTCATAGTGGAATGATATTTCCTATCCCTCTTTTAGGAATAAAATCTCATTCCTTCTGATTCTAATTTTCATTTTCTTTCCTATCTGAACCAAAAGAAAGACCATTCTATTATTGATTCTGAAAGATTCCAGTTCTAATTCCAATTCTGATTCTGATTCCGACTACGAATCAAATGGACCAGTAGAATTAACACCTATAATCTTCTTGTAGCCTTTGCTCCCAAGTCTTTGGTATGTTTGAGTCCGGTAATGTTACACCTATTACGTTAAAAAGGGGGAGGGGGACTGGAGATCTCTCTCTCTTTTGCACGTGCAACCACATGACACTCGGCTAGTGGATAAAAATGACATTTGAGGTTTCGTTTGGTTCACAGTTGGAATCGGAATCGAAATTGGAATAATCTATTCCTATAGTTTGTTTGATTCAGACAAAAATAAGAATGGGAGTTAGAATAAGCAGGAAGAAAATTTCATTGCCAAGGTAAAGACAGAAAATAGCTATTCCCTCAAATAGGAGAATACCATCCCAACAGGAATGGAAATGGGATTCAGATTCTACCCAACAAAACAGTTAGAATTGAAATAGCCCATCCCATTTTCAATTCCAAACCCCTATTCCTGTTAATCGAACGGGATCTGAATTCTGGGTGCAACTTGGATGGGCTCGGGTTAGTCTTCTGCCAAGTTTTGAACGAGTAAAATGCTAATTGGGCGAACCCGAGTTGCACACGTAATTTGAGATATAAATAGTAAGATCCATTATATTGTTGCTGAAAAAGTGCTATACTATACCAAGAATTGATGCTTCGATGAAGTTTGAAAGGATACACACTGAAATCGTTGACAGACGAAACATACACATGATGGGCTCAGATGGGTTTGAATTCGCTAAGGCCTCCTCCCAAGTCCCAAGCTCAGCCGGATCCGATTTGCAGCATCGATTAATACAAAAACACGAATACCAACGAAACAGAATGCATTGAAGATTAAATAACTAGTGTTTTAGCAAGAAAAAGATAAGCATGCAAGTCTGTTATGGCCCAATTGAAAGTAGGCTTGACTTTGACCATCATTTCAATCAGCCCAGTCCGGCCCGTCAGATCAAGACCAGCCCAGACCCATAAAACTACAAACAGGTTAGAGCCGAGCAAAGTGATTTCCACTTTTCAGGTTGATCTTACTCTCAATCAAAATTTTAACTATAATTAGAGAAACAGAAAGTTGTAGTTGGGTTAATCTTGGGCTTATATCCGCAAGGCTGTGTTTGGTTTGACAGAAAAGAAGAGAGAAACATAAAGTTGAAGAAAAGTACTTAAGGATTTTTTGTGAAATTCTTTAAGAATTTCAACTCAACTTTCTATTACTCTCTTATTTTCTATCAAACCAAACACGGCATAAGTTTATTAAAACAAACTATATAGAAAAGAGGTAATCAGAGTGGTGGGGACAGAGATCTTATAATGCATTATCCTATAAATTCTCATAAACCAAAAAACCATAATGAGCTATCAAGGAAGATATTATTAGTTACCAAAAGCAGATGAGCTCATGCTCTTATGACAAAGCTAGCCTGGCAAACTGGTCCTTGCTGGCTTCACAACACATGTGGCTAACTTCAGCTTCCGTGGACCCCAGTCATTATATACCTTCATCTTCTGTCCAATATATCATATATACTACAACAAAAATTAATGTCAAGTGTCAGCTAACTGTCACAATAAACTCTGAGTGACTTTTTCTAAACAATCCTGAAAAAAAAAAAACGAATTGAGAACCATTTTCTGGTTTCAAATTGAGTGAATTGAGCAAAGATCTATGAAGTTCTTAGTATTAAACTTCCTTATGTAAGTTTCATACCGAATGAGGGGATGTTTGGTACCATTGCTGTTTTCTTTAAAAAAAATGGGTTATATAGACACCAATTTAGAAAGCCGTTTTTCCAAAATTTGGTAAAAAAATGCATTGCCTTGGAACTTGAGAGAACTGATTTTCTATGAAACATCCGTTATGACGTTTCCTGCTATATGTCATGGCATGGCATTGATGTGGCGGCAACATTATGCCATTTTTTAAGAAAATGGCAATAGAAAAACGTCTTACCCAAAAGGCTTAATATGTAATTTACAATATGAAAGGATTTCAAACAACAACATGAGATAAATCATCATCATCATTATTATCCAAGGCTTGATTACATGAATCATGTTTCACTATTCCGAGTCATATCCCCATTCATCCTTTTACAGAGAGAAATTCTTTCATTGACATTCTCATTTGCTTCTGTGCTTAGGCATTTTATTGAGTCAAATGTTATATAAATATTGTTGGTACTTTAGTGAAGACGATAGCTAATGACTTTCAAATGGCTATAACAATTCCTACTTGGAGCTGGGAAAGGAGTCTAATTTATATAGTTGTCTAACATAAATGAGCCTATAGATTCTGACCAGTGGAAGGTTGACTTCAATGATCTAAGTCTTTTTCTTTTTTAGTACGACGTCACAATGATCTAAGCCTTTGAGTCTGTTCATTATAAGGTCGTTTGGTAACATTATAAATAACCAGGGTTATATAATCACTAACCTACATCGATATCGTTCATGCCTACAAGGGATCTTCCCCTTTGTTTTTCTCATTGTGGGAGTTGAACTGGAATTGAATTAATAAATATCCCCTCCCCCCCAAAGAATGTCTAATCCTGCAGAAGCATGGAGTCAGGAGGCTTGCAATGTAATAATGGCCACACAACTGCAAACTTGGTGTCACCAACCCTCATCTCCACTTTAATTACATTGTCTTCCAGGTAGAGTATTAAGTTTTATCTCTAGTCTCTACTGCCACAGTTTCCTTTATTGCCTGGCCCCATCCTAATCCATTTGATAATGCTTGCAAGTGGCCCAATTGAATGACTCTTCTGTCTTTTAATGGATATAAATGGTCTTATAATAAAGGGTGGTTCTGTGCCCTTCTGCCCTTCTGTTGATTGATTATATCCCCCCCAAATACACACAGACAGAAAAAAGGGAGAATGATGGTTCAGCCCAGGGTCAGAATTTTTAGGTTTAAAATATAATTGAAGTAGGTACTAATTCAGAATTAATGCCAATTTACGAGCGGACATTGTGCGTTGATATATAATATTTCATATTTTAAATGTTTATAGGTCTGCATTGAAATTCAGAAATCTGTAATAGGTTTATCTATACTTTTTCAAATAAAGTTAAAAAAAAATTAAGATTGCAACCCATTTTAAGATTGTAGGTCATTGTACAAAAACCTTTAGATTTGTATCTTTCCTCAATTTAAAGAACTATACAGATAAGCTGATAGGGATTAAAAACGTCAGATGAATCCAAGGATTAAAATAAAGGGGTTTTTAGACTGCACTCCACCTCATGAAAGAGCTTTTTTAATTATTATTATCATTTATTTTGTTAGATACCCATGAAAGATAGAGCTTGCAACCTAACTAAGAACTTACTAAAAGACAAAAAAAAAAAAAGTCATTCAATTCAGTCATATCAAATGGCTCCTCATAGCTAATCACTTGATACTAAGGCTTTTGGGGCCCATCCTCAGAGATCCAGCTACAACTAAATAAGGATGAAAGAAAGATGACCCAGCCCAAGCCCAACTACCTTGAGTATCTTCGCTTCACTTTGACAAATGACAACTTCCAATCTCGTGTCCACTCCCTTTATGCTGACGCATACATATACATACATCCATACATCATCATCATCGTAGGCAAAGAAGAGACGCTCGCTCGTGAGTCGTGATCGTGAAGCATTCCAACTTCCAAGTACAAAGACAGCTTGCGGAATGTTTAAAAGCCGTGCAGTATGAGTCACGCCTTCAACGGACCTGTCAATGTGTGGGCGTTCAGATCGTCTAATGATATCCATCCATTTCCATTTCCAGCCCACTTCTTGGTTGTATTACGATTTACGACGTGACCGGACAACATTATCCCATGCAACCGCACCATTGACTCCTTCTCACACCTTGCTGGTTGGGCCGTGGACGGTGACCCTGTTCCACCGAGGCCCACTTCACCCCTTCCCTTTACAATTGCATTTACATACATTGTTATTTGTTAATTCTTTCTTGCTTAAACCTTAATGCTATATATAATTCTACTCCACTCGCCATATGGGCCGGGCCCGCTGTTGTAGCTGTTGGGTTTTTTAAAGAATTATTCAAAGACCCGGTCCACTCATCAGGGCTCACCAGTCCAACTCTTGGTTCAACCTAGTGGATATAGTGGCGAGTGATATCGTAACTAGAATTGTTTAAAACACGAGAATAACTATGAAATTATAAATAAGAGGTCAAGAAACCTTTTTTTTTTATTTATTTGTGATATTAATTTCAGCACCTTACTCTATGTGAATCAAATAAATGACAACGAAAAAAATTATCATCATGAAACATAAAAGAGGTGATATTATAGCCTCAGGCCCTTGGCATGATTGATTGGTTTCTTTATTTTTTTCCTTTTTATTTCATGCTGAAACAAATGAAAAAAAATAGAACCCTCCCAAAGTATTAGCAAAATTAGAAGCTATTTGTAGGTGCAACTTGGACCCAATCCAAAACCCAAACTCAAAACGGTGTAAAATGTTAATTCAGGCACCTTATCAAGATAAAAAACACCTTAATGCCAATAATGAGACTCAAACATTTTGCTTGAGGTACAATTAAATTTTTGTGCTATGGGTTATGGGCTTGCCTTATGTTTGCTAATGACCCGCTTCTCAATCAAAAAGGAATGAGGCCCAAAGCAAAAATTTTGTCTTAATTAATTAAAGTTTTCCATACTCTTTGATTTGAAAAATTTTGCATATTGAGACTTTCGATCGCTCGAAACTATATAAATTTCTGTATAATGAAGTGACAACGGAATTTGTCACATCATATATTATAACTTTAAAACAACAAAATCATAAAAGCCTTATATTTAAGATATTAATGATAAAAAAAATTAATATCGTATGATACTTTCAATCTTGTTTCATACCTAGAAAGAATACTATAGGCGGATTTGCACTATTATAACTAACCAAGGTTCGAAATTTCAATACATATCGGACAATATCAATTGACACATATCGTATTGGGAGCCTTCCCAAATGATACATTCCTATAAGGGGTGTTTCAGGGTTTAATCTGGTTCAAGGGTAAAAGGGCCTTAGACCAATCCCTCTGAATCAGGTTCTGAAAGAAAAAAAAAAAAAAGGAATAGTGAGGGCCGATATAGCCTGATACTCCCCCTCATACTGTATCAACATTTTAAACCTTGTATCTGATTGTAGAAGTCCTTTGACCAACCTTCCATCTTGCTCAGTAAGGTATGTTACGAGAGGCCAATTATGCTGCTCACAATATATTCAAAATTACTATATCCCTTGCAAAAACTCTGACTTGGTCCACAGTAATGAGGCAGTGGCAGGTCTATTGGTTCAACCACTTGGCATGGACCGTTTATCTTAAACCAATTTGGAGCAGGCCAGTGGGTCGGCGGGTCATGGACTCACGGCTTATCGAACCTAATTGATAATTAATCATTTGGTTTAATTATGATAGCGAATGAATCATTACCGTCCATATATGATTGAACGGTAGTGAGGCGTGCAATCCTCATTACCCTTTTAAAAGTAGTAGACAGTGAAATCATCACCGCCGTCCAACTGTAAATGGACGGTAGTGATTGACAAACATTATTAATTATGTACAACCAACTTATTATTTCAAGGTATCATTAAGCCTCTTCAATAACGTCTTGTCGTGAAATAGGCCGCTTTTAGTCATTTTCGTGGTCGTTTTTGGTAATTATGCAGCTTAAAATTCGATTAAAGCAAGTTAGTAATTAATACACACAAGGCCCTAAAATTTTGGGGATATTTGTTCCGGAGGTCGACAGAACGGAAGTTCCAGCGCGTATTCTTAACGCCACCAACCAAACGCGCCCAACAGTACAACTATCTTCTTCGTCGTCGTTGTCTCCGTCTTAATTTCTGTCAAAATAAAATGGAAAGTGGCTTTTTCAACTGCTTCCGTTGGCATCTTTGATGGGTTTCGTCCTGAATCTCGTTCTCGTTTGTCTTTAATTCGTCAGACTTGCTAGTGTTCTCGTAAATCTGGTTGTTAACTTCAGCTCAACTTGATGCTGGGGATGCTGATGGGACAAGAATTTGAATTGCCTTGATGCTCGTTGAAGTAGCGGAAGCTAAGTTACGAAGCTAGGGTTTCTTCGGGTTGGGTTCTTATAATGCAGAATTCTGGGGACGAGGATCAGAACAAGCAAGATCAGAGGTAGAAGGCTGGAAATCCTTTACTCATCTTGTTCTAATTTGTATCTAAAACGTGTTTATGTAGAAATTTGGGCGCTTTGATGCTTGTAGTTACAGTTTTAGAGTTCATTTCTGTATTTCTTTTTTCCTCCAGTAAATCTTCTTTCAAATTGCTTTCCGTTGACTTGTTACTGTGCGTTGATGCACGGAATTTTTCCCCTTTTTGTTAAGATATGAATTCGTGTTTGTTCTTCGCTTCTGTTTAACTGATTATGGAGAATTCGTTCGCTGACTTTTTGGAATTTGTAAGTTAAAGCAATGTTCGAATGTACTCTATTTAGGGATTCTGGCTTTGGAGGAACTCTAGGGACTTCAAAGAAGTATTTGTCGTTCCTACATTTTCTTTTGTTTACTTATATTTTGGGAAATGGAAGATGTTTGGACCTTGGACTAATGAAGTTTATGAATTGATGAAAGCGTGTGAATTAAGTTTTTGTTTTGGAGTATCATGATAAATCTCTTAACTTCCAATAAACTACTGATTTTCGGTATAATGAAGAGGTTTTAGGATTTAAAGAATTATGCGTTTTCTTTTTCTTTTGAAAAATGCAAGAGCTTTAGGTGTTTGGCACATTGTGTGAGTTGATGAAATGAAATAATCAGAGATTAGAGGTTTCTCGAGTACTATAACTTGTAGATTCCGCGAATTCTGCTATGCTACTTATTGTTTGTAATCACTGTTTTCCCCCGGTTTGAAGGTCTTAGGTACTTGCTTACTAATTGGATTTGTTGAAAATTAGGGTTCTTACTCATTTGCTTTTGTAATTTGGTAGGGGCATGTTAAAGGCATCTTTCCTAAAGTATAAAGAATTGAGACTTTGTGATTTGAAAGAAAACTGAGTATCTGTGCTCTTATTTCCCAGGAAAAATACGGGTATGGAGGACTCAACTGCTATGACTATTGACTTCCTTCGTGCTCGGTTACTATCTGAAAGATCTGTCTCGAGAACTGCAAGACAAAGAGCTGAAGAGCTAGCTAAGAGGGTTAGTTTCATTGAAATTTTTATCCTTGGTTGTGAAGATTTTGTTCTTTGATCTACTGTTGAAAAATTTGGTTTGCTTGCCTTCTCTCTGGTACTGTGGTTATTAGCATATTATGCTTTCTTCTTTTTGTCTTTGTTTTTTTCTTCACAAATTGAAATTTCTTGTTTCTTTACGTTTATCTGAAACTTCATTAAGCATTTTACAATGATTGGGTTGCCTTATGTTCAATTGTCTCAAATATATTCCATTCTATTTGTTGCTTGAAACTCAATATAGGTAGTTGAACTGGAGGAACAACTAAAGCTTGTGACTCTCCAAAGAAAGAAAGCTGAGAAGGCAACGGCAGAGGTTCTATCTATTTTGGAGAACCATGGAATCAGTGACTTTTCGGAGGCATTTGATTCAAGCTCTGACCAGGAAGAAGCCTCTAAGTCAAAAGAGGATGATGATTCCACAAAGAAAGAGGAAAGTTCTGTGACATCAGAACTGAGAGACAAACCAGAGGAATTGCCTTCTCTGGAGCTTGAAGGTTCTTTACCTGGTAGAAGTTTGTGTTGGAAAAGCTCCAATGATAGTCCAAAATCCACTGAAAAGAAATACATGGATCAGGCTAGAAGGCAGCGGAGCAGTTTGATGTATACTAGTTGGTCTTCTCCAAGGCAATGTCCAGGCAAGTCATGCCGCCAGATAAAACGAAGAGAAACCAGGTTAACTTCTCTCTCTCTCTCTCTCTCTCTCTTCACGCACACACACACATACATGTGTATACATCACACGCACAGCAATGTGAGGCCTTCTGTTGTCATAAAGTGAGAACAGCCACTTTGTGTGCACAAATGCCAGAGGTTAGGTCTGTATCCTGCCTAGCCCTTACAAAACCCCAGATAGCAGATAGTCGGGACCATCATGGGGTAATGGGCTTTTCTTTTCCCAAGAACTGCCTAGCCCTTCTATCTGCACTCATGCAGATAGTCTGTATATTAATTACACTAAGAATGTCTGCAAGGGAATTGTGGGCACTATTACAAGGTCTCTGGTTAGCAAAGCAGTTGGGCTTCAGACAGGTTGAGGTGGAAGCAAGGTTCAAAGTATCGACACAAGCTGATACGCCGGTATCGGTCTGTATCGGTACTTTTTTTAGGTTTTATTTATTTTTGTTCGAAACTGGTTCAGAGGGGTCGGTTTAAGGCCCAGCATCCTCTGAACCAGTGTCTGACCCGATACAACCCCTGGAGGGGCGTATCGGGAAGCCATCGGCACGATATGTATCGGCTGATACAGGCTGATACGTAATCAATACTTTGAACCTTGGGTGGAAGGGGATTCAAAAGTATATAATGTCAAAAAATAAAGAATAGAAATTAGTATATAAACAGACAAAATGAATATTTTAGTTTAATAGTGCCTATTTTATAATTATAGTGTAAAAAAATAAAGAATAAAAAAGTATTTTATGATACATAGTACAAAACTGCTTGGCGATTAGGCGAGGCGAGCCTCAAAGGGCACCTTGTCGCCTAGGCGTTGCCTTGACAACTATGTTATAATCAATTATACATATAACTTGAGAATGTATTGACTGGGGCCATGAACAAGATGCTAAGGTGTTTCTTAATCAGAAACGTATATTTGCTTTCTTTGTTAGCTATAACCCTGTTTGTGAGCGTATGAGCGTATAAGAATTCAATTTTTGGGCAGCAAGGGCTACTATTCAGGAGGTACTCTCTTGTCTAGTTAGAGGAGAATAGGAGGTTTGCAATGAATCTTCCTGAGGGAGAGCAGGTGCCTCTTATGACAAAAAATGGCAGCATCGGTGATGCAACAGTGTGCACTTGGTTGAATCAGTTTGAGCCTCTTTGGAAGCCCAAAAAGATGCTAACAAATCTAAAGAGAAAGAAAAATTGGCTTGAAAAAGACTTTTGACCTCATTTTCGTCTTGAAAGAAATTCATGGGAGAAGAATTGGCAAAAGCTAAAAGCGGGGTCTATTTAAGATACAGTTTTTATTGAATTTGTGAAAATCTTGGGAATAAATTTTCTAGAAATTTACTATTATTTTGAAATACTATTTGTGGTAACTCTTGGACTTACTATTTATAGTAATTGTCATGATTAGTATTTTTAGTAAACTTGTAATTGTTCATGACTTGCCTCCTTCCTTGTGGTAAGCTAGATTCTTGTTCTATTTCATGTCTCTTCATTGGTTATCAATTAGCTCAAAAAGGGCATGAATGTTATAACCATACTTCTCAACGAGTTTACATATTCATGAATGTGTCCTTCTTGGAGTCTCAACCATTTTATCTTGCCTCCCTTCAAGGGGAGAAGTACAATAAGCTTGAGGAGAGGCAACTTCAGCTCCCTTTAGCCATTCATGTGTCTTCTTCTTTGGAGCCTCCTCAGTTTTTTGTCTACACTCGTTGCTAGAAAGATCAGCATAAATCTTGAAGTGCTGACCAGCCAGAAGGAATTATGCAACCTGATCGAACAAGATCTTATGAGACAAACCCAATTCCCACTCAGCCAGGTATTTTTTCATCAATAAAAAAAATAATTTTTTATTAGTAAATAACAAAATAACTTTTATTAAGTTAAAATAGAATTATACAAATTGATTTTACAAAAATGGCTCCTACTGAGCTAGCTCCTTAATGACATCAGGTAATCAAAGAAGCCCTAAAAAATTGCTCCCTAGAAACTCCTTGCTTGGTGAGTGCATCTGCCAAACCATTAGCTGATTTATTATTAACCCATCTAAATGAAGCCTTGATCTCTCTTGCTAGCTATCTAATCTCTCTCGGAACTTGTCTATAAATCCATATCCTTTGGCTGCCACCATTCATTATCAACAATGAATCGCCTTCAACCTCCACATACCTGAGCTATAGTTGTTTGGCTAGTCTTAACCCTTGTAGTCTTCTTTAGAGCCTCCTCAGCTTCTTTTCTACATTTGTTGCTAGAAAGATCAGCATACATCTCCAAGTGTGGACTAACCAGAAGAAGTTATGCAGCCTGATTCAACAAGATCTTATGAGACAAACCTGAAGAGTAGTACATGACCCACTTAACCAAGTATTTTTTTATCAATAACAAAATAAGTTTTTCATCAGTAAATAACAGAATAACTTTTATTAAGTTAAAATAAAATTATACAAATTGATTTTACAAAAATGGCTCCCACTGAGCTAGCCCCTTAATGACATCAGGTAACCAAAGAAGCCCAAAAAATATTGCTCCCTAGAAACTCTTTGGTTGGTGAGTGCATTTTCCAAACCATTGGCTGATCTATTAACCCATCTAAATGAAGCCTCAACCTCTCTTCGTAGCTATCTAATCTCTCTCAGAACTTGTCTATAAATCCATATCCCTGGCTACCTCTATTCATTACCAACATTGAATTGCATTCAATCTCCAYGTACCTGAGCTATAGCTGTTTGGCTAGTTTTAACCCTTGTAGTAGTGCTAAGTTTTCTGCTTTAAGTAAACTTCTCTAGCCTATAGGACCAGGAGGGAAAAAAAGAGCATAATTTGTTCCATGGCCATTCCTATCNCCACACACACACACAAAGGTCCCAAATTCCCATGTGAACTTCCACCAAAGTTTAATTTTATCTTGTTATTTGCTTGAAGGAGTCCACTTGTCTTGTAAACTTTCAATGTGGAGGAGGCTGCTACTGCTCCATAGCCTCTTAGCATGCCATCCACTGTAAAACAATTAAAGATCTCTAGAGTCTTAACCCAATGGACTACCTTTAAAGTTATACTTTCAATAATGGCATCCAACATTTTCCATTGATCCTAAAACAGTTCGAATAGAAGAAGCCAACAGCAGATACCAGCTTCAAAGGTTGTTGCAATGATAAAAGGAGGTGTATTTGGCATTGGGCCTAACAAGATAGTAAGAAAACACCAAAATGTAGTCAGAAGACAAGAAGAAGATTGCATTAAAAAGATCGGATAAGAAGACTTATTGATGCAGAGTCCATTGGGGTTTTGGGTTTTGCTTTGGAGCTCTTGTGGGTGGCGGTTTTGTGTGCTTCGGGTATTGTATGGATTCGGTTTTGTTTGTTTTAATGGTCTGGTTTTTATTTGGTGGTTGTTTCTTGTTTCATTTTTGTTCTTTTTTGCTTTGTAAGGGGTTTGGATTTTGAGGGATTGGCTTTGTTGGGATGGTTTGGCCTGGCTGGATTTGTCAGCTTTAGTTGGGTTTCCTTTGGGTTGTTTTTTTCCCCTCAGATGATTGCTTATCACCTCTCTTTGTATCTTCTTTTTTGTTTAATAAAATTTTTATTATCTTCAAAAAAAAAAATATTCACACCCTAGGACCTCTACTATATTTCTCACCTCCTTCTCAGTCATGTTCACCCCATCCACACAGCTCTTCCCTAAGTTAATCTTCAAACTAGATATCCTCTTGAAATTTCTAATGAAATGTAAAATTTTCCTAACCTTATCATCATAACCTCCTTCAGAGAACAACATTATATCATCTACAATTGTAAATGAGTCACCGCCACATCTTGTCTCTCCATCCTTTAATTAGGTTGAAACTATTTGTTCTACTTACCAATCTACTTAGCACATCAGCAATTAGCATGAACAAAAGGGAGAGAGGGGGTCCCCCTACGGCCTACCTTAGTCCTCTTTTAACCAGAAAGAAATCATAGACAGCACTAGTTACCACTTCTGAATAATGATAGATCCTCAAACACCATTCTATCCATCTTCTCCATCTATCCCAAATCCAAATTTCCCTACTCCAACAAAGGACCCATTGATGCAAGAACTGAAGAGTCAAATTTGGAATTTTATGATATTTTATGTATTTCTGTATTTTTGGACAGTAGGGGTATTTTTGTCTTTTTGCACTTTTCTGTGGGGTCCAATGACAGGGTTTAAATTGTCTAGTTATAGTTTGTTTATGTTTAAAATTTCAAAGTCATTGCATAAGTAAGACTAGAGTTATTGATTCTTCTTTGAATTGAAATAGGATATGACAGCTTAGTTTGAGTCCTACTAGGATTATTAAGTCTAACAGCTTGACTCCTAGGATTATTATGAGTTTAGAGTCTATAAATATGTATGGATGTTTTACACAAAGGCAATGAATCATATTGAGTTTTCTTCAGCTTATGCTAGCTATGGTGAGTGATTCCCATGCCCTAGAGTGATTCTAGGCACCCTGTGAGTGATTCTAGGTATTTTCTCTCTTCTTTCTCTCCCTATTTTCTCTCTTATTCCTTCAAGAAGCCATTGACAGCCATAAAACTCTGATCAAGAAGATCATTCATCATTCTCTAAGGATTAGAACTGAGCTGATCCTACATCACCCATCCACCAAATCATATGCCTTTTCTAAATCATAGCTTGCAGACTACGCCCTTCCTTCCACTTCTTTCCTCCACATACTTATTTTCCACCAAGAATCGGTCCACTATTTGGCTGCATATTCTTGATCCTTTGGGATAATACCTTGGCTATCATCTCAACAAACTTCCCACCAAACTAATGGGTCTAAAGTCCTTTGTTTGTCATGCTCTCACCTTGTTAGGAATTACATTAACAAAAGTAGCATTGGCTCCCAGATTTGTTCTTCCTCTATCAAAAAACTGATTAAACACCTCTAAAAGGTGCTTCACAAGTCTATAAAAAAAAAGGTCATGCTTCACAATATCCTGATAAAAATCCATGGTAAATCCATTAGTAGAAAGACAGAATTACTGTTTTAAGCAGCAAGTAAACTACTCTCTGTCTTATTTATGTGTTACAAAAACAAATAAAAGGACTTACTTGCCTCTCCCTACAACATAACAAAAGACATAAATAACCATGTTGATAGAGACAAATATACCCTGAATAAACAGAAAATACCGGAAATACTCAGACCAAAAAATATAAACTAATTTTCTAGATAACCCAACCAGATCTTCCTTTCTCTAACTCTTCCGAAAATAATCTTTTCTTCCCCTTAACTTGCTGGTAAAACTAGAAAAGAATCAAACAATGAATTTGGAAGTTGTAATGACAATGAGCAGATAAAAAAGGTTCCAACACCAAATTCCTCCATTAAAACATAAATTAGAAGTAGGTTCAAATCCTGAAAGACCACAAGGCACAAGGAAATAAATTGAAGACTGGGAGTGTAAAAGAAGAAGCAATCCAATTTATATTAGTGTTATTTTGGAAAGATGTATGGCTAGGGGAAGTATCTCTCATGGATAGATTCCTGTCAATTTACTCCATTTCTTTGAATAAGAGAAAAGTAATCTCTGCTATCAGAGGTAATGGGAATTCTTGGGATTTGGGGTTGAGGAGGGCTTAGGGTGACTTAAATGGAGGCAATTGATTAGCTTTATTTCTCTTTTGAACTCAGCCTTTTAGACACCTCTTGTCAGGATAGCAGGGTTTGGTCAGCCTCCCCTTTAGCTTTAGGTTTCTTCTTGTGCTCCTTATTTTTCAATGTACTTTTGTGTCCCCAGGTTTGACAGGGTCCTTTCCAGCTAAGGGAGTTTGATTAGTCCAGTACCTCCAAAAGTGAGGGCTTTTTGTTGTGAAGTGGCTCACAAAAAGATCAGCACTTGCGATGTGCTTCAAAGTTGATGGCCAAATTGGTACCAATCCCCCCATATCTGTGTCCTCTGCTATGGTTGTAGTGAGACTGCTGAACTCCTATTAATCTCGTGTTCTTTTGTCTCTTGTATTTGTGAATGGTTTTTGTCTCTCTTTAGAGATCTATAAGAGCAGCAATTTTATGGAACTGGTTGACAGCATTACCATTAAGGTAGCACATTGGGTTAAAGTAAATGATTTATTTAAGGAGTTCTCAGTTGATGATATAATTAGGGTCTGGAATGCAGTAGTAACTTATTCAAGGTACAAGCCTACGGCACAAGAAAGTTGGGAACCTTCTACACAGCAAAGAACTAAGCTGAATTTTGGTGGAAGTTCACTTGGAAACCTGGGGCCTTTGGGGGTAGGAAGGGCTCTAAGAGATGGAGTAGGAAAATATAAGAGTGGAGGTGTTGGCCCTCTTCCAAGGGTTGAAACTTTGAAATTGGCTAAACAATTGGGTCTCCATCAGATTGAAGCAGAAGGGGAATCAAAATTGGTAAGGGTGGATGCAGGAAGGAAGTTTAGGGGCCTGAACAAGCCGTGACATAAATATGGTGGTTGACAAGGGAAATTGATATAGAATTTAATTGGGTTAGAAGACCAGTCAATGGATTAGCTAAACAAGGGTCAACTGGGACTGAATTTTTTTGGGCAGCACTGTAATAGTGGACTAAGTTGTGGGATTCTGCACACCTTATCGGGGTGTTTGTTACTTTAATTATTATTAATTTGAATGAAAGTTACCATTTCCAATAAAAAAATTATATTAGTTTTCTTGTTTGGTTCCTTCTCTTGTTTAAAGCAAAGRCATCATATACCTGTTGGTTTTTTATTTAGAATTAATATGATCTGACCACTATTCGTTCCCCATGGTGTCACAAGGTACCAGTATTGAAATGTCTGGATAAATCTTGTTTGGGTTAACAAAGGGTCATCCTTATCATCAATTACGCATGCATGTTCTATAGCAACAATGTACACATATAGACACAAATAAATTGTAACTACAATCTTCATATGTAAAACCTTACACACTCTGATTTTGTTGTCAGATCTGCAGAAGATGAGGTATACGATAGACCTATCCAGCTTGAGGATCAAGAAAAGGGAGCTGCTACCAGGTTGGAAAATACTTATAATTATTTTATGGATGGGCTTGTCATCTTGGAAGGTTCTAGAGGTGAGGAAGACGTGGTGACTAACACTGGTTTTTTTGTTAATGGAAGTGGACAAGATACAGACATGGAAAGAGCACTAGAGCACCAAGCTCAGCTCATAGGTCAATATGAAGCAGAAGAAAATGCTCAGAGAGAATGGGAGGAGAAGTACAGAGAAAATAACAGCTGTACTCCGGTATGCCTCATGGATGCATTTTTAAATTGCATGACATTTTGTATGCCTTTGGTTCAAAATATTGTCAGAAAATCCCTGCTATATTGCAAAGCATTTTTTTATCAGCTGCTATATTGCAAAGCATTACACACATATTGCATGTATTGGAAAATGGAAATATATGCCCCCCTTTTATCCTAGAAACAACATGTCTTCTTAAGGAATACAAAGCTTGGTCAGTACTCGGTAATACTTCTGGTATATTGGGTCAGGATATGTCAATCAGATGCAGAGTAGCAGACTACTTTCAATGGCATCATTGTCAATGGAACTGGCTCCATATCTACTAATAGTTTTAAATTTAATTATGGAACTCCAGTACCAACTCTTTATGGGATTTGTGATGCTGATTAGTTTTGACTCTTAGGTGCATTACTGAACCAGTTGTTGGTACTTTGGTTTTTTCCTCTCCTCCTGGGGATTGATAGGTTTTCTAAATATTTTGATGATTAGATATATTTTGGTCCTTATTTCCACATAACAAGTGATGTTTACAGTATTTTCATTCATAAAAAAAAAACAAGTGATGTTTACAGTTTACTTGTTTGCCCGACTCATTAAATTCTGTTTACCCTTATCATGTGACACCCTTTCAGTGTGAAGTCTTGGTTATGCTTAGATATTTCTTTTGTTGGTACTTTATGAACTAGGTTGTGGTGTACTAGAAACTAACAATTATGCTTTATTCTTGTCCATGAAATATGAAGGATTCATGTGAACCTGGGAATCGGTCAGATGTTACTGAAGAAAGAGACTACATCAGGCCTGAAACAACAGAGCCCGGTAAAGCAGTTCTTTCTCATGACCAAGGAATAAAGTCAGAGGCAGAAGGTATCTGCTGCCATGATGATGCAACAGCCAAAACTCCTTCAAGTTCCTTTGTCCCCAGTACATATGGTGATATGGGATGCTCATTGGATCAACATTCCAACAGTAGCAAAAGCACTGCTGGTAATGAACTCCCAGCTGTTTTTTCTTTTCCAGACCAACTTAACCTAGAGCTTAACTCCAAGGTGAAGCAGAAGCAAGAGTGTCCTGAGAATGACCATCTTTACCAACCTTCATCTGAGTACCCTGATCACTGCCAAGTACAGAATTCTTCTTCTCATATGGATGGGAATTTTCTTGAAGGAGAATCATCAAAGAGCCAAAACAACTCCCATGCAGTAATGTTGCATGAAACAGCCAGTGGTTTGGGGAGTGTGTTGGAGGCACTTCAACGTGCAAAGCTATCACTAAAACATGAACTTGATAAATTGCCATTGTCAACCCAAGTGGGAGCTATGGCAAGAGTGCCAGAAATTACTGATCCTGCTACAGGGGCTGATGATACAATAGATATTCCTGTTGGATGTGCTGGTCTATTCAGAGTACCAACTGATTTCCAATTTGAAGCTACTTGTTCTTCTCATACCAAATTATTGGGGTCTTCCTCCAATTCTCAGTTAAGTTTGACCAGTTATTATCCCAGTGTGAGAGTTGGACCTGCTGATAGATATCAATATGCCTACAGCCCTCAGTTGGATACTGAAACTAGAACTTCTATTAAGAAGCCATATGTTGATCCTTATTTGGATGCAGGAATTGGTTCACCTACTATGAGTAGATACACTTATCCTTCATATGCAGACCTTATGCCAAGAATGCCAACCGGCTCTAATGATGGATTTCAGGGATCACGGCCAATGCCAACAATGTCAGCTGGCTCTAGCAATGGATTTCCAAGACTGCAACCTATCCCAAGAGTTAGAATGCCAATGAGCTCTAATGATGGATTTCCTTGGCTGCAACCTGTGCCAAGAATGCCAATTAGTTCTAGTGATGGATTTCCTGGATTGCAACCTATGCCAAGAATGCCATCCAACTCTAGTGATGGATTTCCTGGACTGCAACCTGTGTCAAGAATGCCAGTTAGTTCTAGTGATGGATTTCCTGGACTGCAACCTATGCCAAGAATGCNTCTAGTGATGGATTTCCTGGACTGCAACCTATGCCAAGAATGCCATCTAGCTCTAGTAATGGATTTCCTGGACGGCAACCTATGCCAAGAATGCCAAATAGCTTTAGTGATGGATTTCCAGGACTAACACCAAGTATGGCACCTGGAGTTCTGTCGGGAGATCGATATGCTGTGTACAAAGATCAGATTCGACCTAATATGCATAGATATTAGTTTGCATTTGGCAGATACTGGGCTGTTCACGTTGTAAGTCTCCCGTGAAGATTTTGTGATATTGATTATGCAATATGTATTTCTCGTAGGAGACCATCTGTATCATATTTGAGTTATAGATGCAAAAAAAAAAAGAAAAAAAACTGTGTATTTAAATCCGCCTTTTCCTTTCAATTACCAAATTAGAGAGATTTTTAAGGCTAAGTTGATTAGCAGCATTTGAGAAAACAATACATGCCACTTGCTACCAAAGTGACGAGCAGTGACAATGTAATCTCATCTTTTTTCTTTGTATGGAGAAGGAAAATCCTGTAGGAATGTTTCCAAGTGCGGGGATCTGCTGTGAAGTGTAAACACAGTATGTTGGTATACATTGGACCTGCATATGGTGTGGCCCCATGTGTAGGGAACACTGGCATGTTCACTCATGATTGATTAGTAGCCCGCTATACATGCTTGAGTTTGCAGCAGATCGGAGTCTATTTCTACACCCTAATTTTTAAGCATGGAGCAGATTGGCCTGTTAAGGGTTTGGACCATCACCTAATGGGCTGGCTCAACTCCCCAAGCCAGATTTTATTGAAAACTGCTGAAGATGGTGTAAGTGGTAATGTGGCATTCTGGTTCAACCGCTTGCAAGGTAGATGGTCTGAAATCTGAATCTGAATGCACTTCTTTTTGGGTAAAAGACTTTAAATCTCCCTTGACATTTTTGAGAAATACTATAACTTCTCTTTTTGATAAAAAAAGACCAAGACTTTCAAACAAAGACCTCCCTTTCATCAGCCGTCCATCAAGCTCAGTTTACATGTGACGTTACATGGGGCTGAAATTTTTTGAAAAATCCAATTTTACCCCTTTATGGTCACTTAGAAAGAAAAGAAAGAATATCAAAAAGAATCTGATAACCTTGCTTCCTATTATTTCGAACAGATGTTGGAACTTGAAACCAATGGCCCACGGCCCATCCCCCGTTTATTGCGAACACCTTCCGTGCTTAATCGGGAGTCGGGAGATGTTCCCAATTCACGGAGGAGGATGGGTTGTGGGGTGATGACCGAAAAATGGCAACATTTTTTGACAGAGTATAAGGCTCTGTTCGTTACCACTTATCTTTATATTTGTACTTTATAATATAGGTAGTGTGCACTTTAAGAGGCTTTCAGAGCGTTCGTTTGCTCAAAATCTTCACACCTCTGAAATTTGTACGACATCCCATCAATCCATTGGCATTATAAATTTAATTCCAGTTTTATCCCTCTCTTTATATTTGTTTTCTACTTTCTACAACACACCCATCTTCCACACGAGTCACAAGGGTATCCATTATTAAAGAGAAATTTTACTATTTTGAAAATATGCAGAATTAGCAAGGGCAGAAGAGACTTTTTGATGATTGCATTGGACTTAACTCTACCAGAGGTCTTAGTCCATTTTTTAAAAGACAGAAAGTTTTAATATTTATCAGAAACATCAAGGGAGGTTTAAAGTTTTAATATTTGGCATCAAGGGAGGTTTAAAGTTTTAATATTTGGTATCAAGGGAGGTTTTAGGTTGATCAATGCAATTTGTTAGAGATTTTCTTTTTCTACCCAAAACATTGACTTAATCAATACGAATTACTGTTTCTACTCAAAACATTAAATTTGCAGTTTCAATTATTAATGTCATTGATCAGTCTCCTACATATGCAATTTTCTGATTGAAATGACTGACATGACAGCATATTTCTCACCGAGGTACCAAACACAACCTAAGGGGTGTTGAAAACATGGTTGGATTTGTTTTTGAACACCCCTGAAGTCTTTTTCCCTTTCGTTTTTATCTCTCAGTTGCAAAGGGTGATCCAAATTCCATCTCTTTAAATTCGATCAAATATGGATCTCCCCCTACCCGATCCAATTTGATTTGAATTAAATACATATACTAGTAAAAACAGGGAAAAAATACAGAAAGTGCAACAATGGTGTCTATCATATTTATTCCAAACTTGTATTCATCGTGTTATATGCTACTCACGAGTCCTACTATGCTGCATCATCATATTGTGGTCTCACTCGTTTTTATTTTTCTCAGAAAGATTTTCAATTCAAAGGGCAAAGAGAAAAGCTACTACAACAGAGACTCACGCGACAACACAGACATCAAGCTACACCGAAACTAGACCTAATACCACCGAAACAATCCCCTAACAACAGCATAAGCGAAAAAAAAAACTATGGGCCACGTTTGGTTCACGATCAGAATCGAAATTGGAATGGCCTATTTCGCCTGGATGTTTGGTTCTGACCGGAAACGGAATCGGATTCCGATTTATGCTGTTTGGTTCATTAAGAGGCTGGAATCGCAGTCAGCCATGATTTCCAATTTTGCCCCTAATAAAAAAAACAGAAAATGCATGAAAATACCAAAATTGCAGAAATTACAATAATTTTGTAGAAAATTCAGAGAAATGCATGAAAATACTCGAAATTTGCAGAAATTGCCAAAAAAAACTGTAGAAACTTTGCAGGAAAATGCAGAAATTACAACAATTTTGCAAAATTGCAGGAAATTGCAGAAAAATGCATGAAAATACCTGAAATTTTGCAGAAAATTGCAAGAAAATCAGAAAAATGCAGAAATTACAATAATTTTGTAGAAAATTCAGAAAAAAATGCATGAAAATATCAGGATTTTGCAGAATTGCAAAAATTGCAGGAAAATGCAGAAATTACAACAATTTTGCAGAAAAATGCATGAAAATACCTGAAATTTTGCAGGTGTTTATGAAGAGTAAGCAAGGGGTTCTGTGCTAGGAGACAACCTAACATGAGGATTATCACTTTTGTACATAGTATTCTTTCAACATTCATAATTAATAAAAGCTGCATGTAAATGTATTTCATTATTAATTCCATTACAAAAGTTTCAACCTTATTTACAGATTCATAGTGTTGAATGTGCTTATTAGTTATTACAAAAGAATATTGATTTTAAGATACAAAAGAAACAACATTTCTTCTATGATCTTCTAAATTCAAAATAGGAAATAACAAAAGGCAAGTAAATATATTCCTAACCAAATTCAAAATAGGAAAGTTGTTTAGAACTAATATGAGATTTCTACAGTTTTATCTATCATGTAGAGCTGTTTTAGAACCAACAAGTAAATCCTAGAAACATGTTCATGAAGTAGAAGCTGTTCAAAAGTAACAAGTGTTGTTGACATGAAATATCTACATATTTACCAGTTAAAATATTTGCAGTAAATCAACTTGGGAAGCCATAATTATAATCTGGTAATGTCATGGGAGAGTAAGGCTAATGTTTGTAGTACACGAAATAACTTTTAGAAACTTGAACCAGGCAGGTAAATTCAGTAACTTGTACAAGTCATAAATTTCATAGATACTCTCATTACTCAACCAAATAACCACCATTTTATTCCCCATGTCAAGCCATTAAGTAAGACAAAGCTTATCAACTCAGTTTACCTTCAGCTTATTAGGTCTAGAAAATGGGTTCACTGGCAAAACCTGCTCAAGCAATAACAGAGAAAAGCTTGTCTACGATTCCATCATTGCCGTACAAGTAAGGAATGTATCCTTTTCTCAAGTGTCCACTCTTTTGGAGACTCCCAACATCAGCACATTCATCATGTCCATCGATTTTTGACCATTTGGTTATGCTTCCTAACCATTCAAGAATATATAGCAAAAAGGAAACCTGCAACCATTTAATGACAAAAATATTGATCATGTTGTGACATGTTTTGTTATTATTTTCCTTCATTTCTGGATTTCTCCTACATAATGAGTGCCAATAATTTGCATGCATGTACTCCAGAGAGGTTTTTGGAAGTTTACCAAAGAAACCAAGAGCATTTCATATTACAAGGCTCAATACCCAATAAAGCAATTGACATGTGTTGTAAGGTAAATTTTAATGGTCATAATTCCACAAAGATGTCATATTCCAATAACTCCTTATGAAATTGTAGGTTTGACACAAATAGAGAACATCCCCCTATTGATAATTTAAATTTATATAAACGTAGTTAGAATTCTTTCCCTGCACTTAATTTGACATAATTGACCCATGCACAGGCTACAAAATCAACATTGCAACAGAACAAAGAATCCCTCAACCCTCTGGCACCAAGGTCAACAAGCCAGCAAGGTTATTAGCAAAATTAGAAAACTGGAATCAAGGACAACAATATAAGCCAAGGCTCTAGTCTTAAATTGAAATTCAAGAGATCTTCCAAGGATAAGCAGAAAGTGAATTGAGCAACCCAATGGTAGCACTGGAGCCCCCTTCTACCTCCACCTTATGCAAGTCAAATCTATTGATATTCCAACATTCTCTAACAATGCTAAGAGCCTAAGACTTCAACCTTTTTTAAAGTAAATTAAAAATTGTATTAAAAGGAGTTATGCAGCCTTAGCATAAAAGAAAACAACAAAATACCACAAACCTAACAAGACAAAAGAGTGACAGTAAAAATTAGCCACTTCCTGTCAACCCTAGTCCCATACATGAAGCACTATACAAAAACCATGGAACATGCCAAAAACAAAGGAAAACAAACAGAATGCCGAGCAAACCAAACACAAATGTGCATAACCACATCCAACATGAACCACCAGAAAATATCACAAACATCATCTACCCCCATCAAACCACCTCACAAGACCATCTGCATTCTGCAATCTCTGACATTTTTACTTCCTGCTGCCCCTTCTGCCTCTTCCCTTCATGCTTGCACTCTTCCTTCTCTCTGACTTCTCACCCCCTGATGAATCTACCTTTCCTTTCTTAATCTTTCTACATCCCCTTCCTCTAGCTGCCATTGGCTTCAGCTTCAACATTTATTAATTCTACCAAATATATATATATATATATATAAACTGTCAATATTACTAACATATGAAGCAGTTTCCATATTAATGGCATCAGTTAACACATTAAATCAGAATTTACATGTTTGTTGATCCAAGTGCCTGATTGAGCTAATGATTTTTCCTTTTTTCTTTCTGGAGGGGAAGTAACAGATATTCTATTAGGAAACATAGAAAGCATATAAGTAGAATGATGGGTGCCCCACTATCCAAGATAATGGAATTTCCTGCACCTAAAACCAAAACATATGGTACAAGTTGAAAAAGGTAAGTCAGCAACTTAGATCTCTAAAGGCTTGTGATCAGTGTCATGAATCTGCACAACTTGGTCTTGATTTAAGTTAAGCACATAAGCATTTGTAGGTTTCTGAGAATACTAATATTTTTGAAATAAATTAAAAGAATTTATTAATGATGAAACTAAGTAAACAAGAAGCATAATAAATACCACCCAAGAGTGAGAAAAAAAGAAAACATCCAACCTTCTAGACAAGAACTCCTAACATCATGATAAAACTACAATGACAAAACCAAACTCTCTCCAATTACAAGCTAGGTGGGAATCAAGAAACAGCAAGCGCCCAGTCAATAGGACATTATTTCTCCTTATCACACTATGGCCTCTGTCTCTATTGCTTTTTGAGGTACCCTTGTCAACCTTCGTGCAATTGCTGACCCCCTTTTTAACCCATTTTGTATTTGCCACTATTAATCACTGCTGCCAAGAATCCCATTTTAGTCTTCTTCCAACCTATACCCCTAGAGACCCATGGCTCCACCAGGACCACCACATCTTTCTCAACAACATTACAAACCAACCCAATAAAATTCTCTACGTCATCCTTAGTTTCAAAAAACCACCTCCGGCATCTGGACTCTCCTACACTTCTCATATTTTTACAACTTTCTGAATATCTCCAACACAAAATTGATGCAAGTATTTGCAACTTAACAAGAAAATACTATGCAATTATTTTATGTCAGGATCAAAACAATGTCTAAGCTAAATTTGAAAAGAAGAATAAATAAATAAAACACAAAGCATAACGGTGCAGCTATTGTGCAAAAGAAAAACACTATAATGGTACATTTTATACGGATCTTAAACAATACGTACCTTTGTTGAAAATGATTCGTCTTCTGTGAAGATTGGATTACATATGAAACCGAAGCAATTAGATCCCACACCAGAGCATGGGCGGTTGATTTGGAAGGAGGAGGAGGACGAGGAGGAGAATGATTCAGCAGCGCTCCTACCTTACCTCGCCAGAGGTTGTTTCGGCGACGGCAGATGGTTTGGAGTTCTACATTGCTTGCAGTCTCTGTCGGCGATGGCTCTCTGTTTGACTAGGGTTGGAAATGAAGGGGGTATTTTTGTAAAAAACAAAAAAAAAATCAACCATAAACCGGAATGGGAATCGCATTCCTTTGGGGGGTTGGGAATGGCCATTCCCCCATACGGGGGATTCCCATTCCGCCTAGAATGGGAATGGGATTCCCATTCCAGTCAATCCACTTCTCATAATTAATAATAAATTGTTTGTCTTTATTGTGAATATTCCATTTATATCTGCATAATGCAAATGCCAATCTCATGAAACTAACAAATGGATCTATTGGGTTTAAAAACTGAATGAACTAATTCTGAGTTGAAGCTTAATACTTGGGTTAGTGATTTAAAAGGCATGCCTAGGCGCATAGGTGAGGTATGTGCCTCGCCTAGGTCCATGGTATACCCCTTTCAAAAGGTACACGCTTGGTGTGCCTAGGCATAGGCATGTGCTTTGCACCTCAGCCCAGGTGTGCACTTTTTTAATATTTTGCACTTTTTGCTTTTTTTTTTTGAGTCTTACGGTTGGGCTGGGGGCTCCACCCCTGAACCCTTGACCACGCCCCTTGAGACAAGTTTGAACAAATCTATGTTAAGGTCTGAAATTCTTATTTCTCACATAAAAAAGAATTTCAGACCATAACATAGACTTGTTTGGGCTTGCCTCAAGGGGTGTGGTACAAAGGCGACTCATAGAATCAAGAATGTAATATGTTTTGCATCACATTAGCTACTTAAAGCAATGCAATTAAGGAAAAAAGAGATTGTGGGTTTTGCATGTTTGAAAATGCTTTATATGTTTGCTTTTATTTTTAAATTTTCATTTGAATACGCTTTACATGTTATGTTTATGTATTTTAATTTTAGATAATAGGCTTTTTAAAACATTTATTTTAAAATTTAAGTTTATATTTTTATTAACATTATGTTTAATATTTTATTTTGCATTTTTTAAAATTTTTGGCATATTTTGAATTTTCTGACTTCTTTTTTTTTTTATAATTTTGCACCTTGCTTGCTAACCTCCCTATAAATAGCGGATTGTGAATCAGACACAAATGGAATCAAATTATGAACCTGGTGACTGAGGAAGCAACAAGTACCTCCAGTGGATTGGTTATATACCTTTTGTACTTTGTTTGGCTTTTCTTCCCATCTTATTTGTTTATTCGACTAACTTACCTTTGGATTTTGCATTGTGTCATAAACTTCTTTTCTTTTTTAATAAGTGTTTAACTATTTATTTTGTGCTTACATATATCAAGCTTGACATTTAGTAATCCACCACTTGATTTAATAATTGGATTTTCAGATTATAGATGGCATACTCTCCCGCAATTGCTTGCCAGTCATAGTTGGGGGAACAAATTATTATATCCAGGTATGCACTGTATTTTATGTTGCTTTAAAGGAATAGATATTGAGGTTGTATCTGATATTTTGTATGCAATTATTTCTCTGAGGTACGTTTTTCTCCACCCTGCTTTGTGCCAATGTTCCGAAAATTGTAATCATATTGTTAGTTGTAGAGAATGCTGATTTATTTGTAAAATACTTTAAACATATTGTAATCATGGATTGTAAAATACTTTACAAGTTGGCTGAAATCTTTTTTCTCCTCTCCTAGTCCCTTACAGTAAGTGAAGGATTGTATTCTAACCAGGGCTATTTATTGGCTGAAATCTTTGGATTCCTTAGCTCCTTTCCTTTGGATGACTTTTGGAGGAATTGAAATGTTATGTCCCATTCCTCGGTTAAGAAAAAAAGATCTGTAACAGTTTGGGCACCTCCTCTAGAAGGTTTTTACTAAATTGAATTTTGGTGGTAATAGCCAAGGCAATCCATGACCATTAGGAATTGGAGGGATTCTGAGAAATGAGGATGGCAACAGTCTCTTTGTTTTCAGGCCCGGTGGGAATAGGGGACTCTACAAAGGTGACTGAGTTAGTGGCTGCAGTACAAGGAATTCAGATTACCAACCAACTTGGAGTAGAGAGTCTACTTATCGAAGGAGACTCCAAGGTGATTGTGGGTTGGCTGGTGAACCCAGATTCAGTTGTTTGGTATTATAGGGACCTCGTAAAAAAAGTCAAATGCTTAACAAGACTTTGGCCGACTCTCTTGCTAAACAAGGGTCCTCTAGGGATGCGTTATTTTGGGCAGCTATGTAATCTGTTTTTATGATCCTTTGTAATGATTATTAGGAGAGGCTGCACCTTGTGCCTCTCCAAGGGAGGCTTGTAAAGTTATATTATGCTTGATTAATGAAATCAATTTTGAATCATATAAAAACACTTTAAAAGTTTAAATGTTGAATCAAATTGAATTATGAAATGAATTGCATCAAAATCATAAAATTATTTCTGATTTTTTTTTTCAAAATACWTTAAATGCATGGTAATCAAACTGAATTACAATATTTTAAACGTATTTGCAGTAAAAGGATCATGGATTAGGTTGTCATTCTTCCAGAGTTTGAGGGGTTTTCAAAAGAAGATCTTGGTGCTGGTTTTTGGAATCTCCTTGAGTTGGTCTGGAGTTACATTCTTCTCATTTTTTGGTTATAGTCTTTCTTTTTATTGCTATCTTATCTTCTTGTACCTTTCTGTATTTCTTGGTGATCTCTCATCATCCTCAGTTGTACTGTACCATCTATTATTAATAAATTTTTTCTTTTTTATTTATTACCAAAAATACTTTAAACATCTATACTACAAACTTAAATGCATAGAAAGATGATTTGACCACATTTTCAATCCAAATCTATCATTTTAGTAAACAATAGAACAAATTTTTCAACTTTACACTACAAGTGATGATACGAGCAAGTTTAACTTCAAGTTCAATTAACCTAAACAATATGGCTTTTTAGCCTGCATATGATGGAAAATAAACGGAAAAAAAAAAAAAAAGATTTTGAAATAGGTTTTAGATTACTCAAGCAGACCTTATTCTAGCAAGGGTTTTAAAATAAAAGCCCTTCAGGAAAAAATACAAATACAAACCTAGGTCCTTTCCAAATTGATTCAATTGTATGTTATAAGATTCATGAATGAAATCATAAGATTCAAGAAATAATTGAATTAGAACAATTGTGATTCATGATTTGAATTTGAATTGTATTTTAAATCATAAAATTTTTAAAACTCTTCTCTGTTCATTAATGGTTAGTAATATGGACATCCACTCGGGTTGGAATTTTTGTTCTTCTTACTTTTGTATGTTTGTGCAGTAGAAAATTCGTGTCACTCTGTCCAATTAATTCTTGGATCAGTATTCTGTTTTCATGACATGGATTGGTTTATAAATCTTCATCTGCCACCATGATTGGTTGAGCTTGTCTATTGTAAAACTCACAGTGTTAGTTAATTAGAGGTTATCATTATGATTGCTTATCTTCTCAATTTTTGTTATAGTTAGAAAAACCTTATTTATTTGGGCATGGGACATGGTTCAGATCCAGCGAATCATGTCTGTTTTAATGCTAAAATGTAATGGATTGGGCATGTATCCAGTACACAGACGGACAGACACATTCTGTTTAAGCTGTACAGTCATACTTTGTATATGAGGTTTTGGGCTTGTACATGTATTTTCGGGGCTCTGCCTATCAGTAATGAAGACACACCCCTCTCAAAATAACTTATTAATTGATGCTTTTTATGAAAAAAATGTTACTATCTGGAAATGTTAATAAAAAACATTATCTTCAGAAAAACGTTTTTACCTTTTCTCAAAACAATGTTTTTATGAAAAAAAATGCATTAAGAGTTTAAAAATCTGGAAAAATATTGCTATCTGGGGTCTTGTGACCGGTGGAATTTGAATGCTTCTTAAGTTATTGGGATTTGGCTGTTTTTTGTCCAAATACAATATGTTCTTGTATGCATATTCATTGGTTAACCAATCTAAGATGAATCAATGTGACCCAGAATTTTGGGATTAGGTAGATTCAACTGTCAGAGATTCCCATATTCAAACCCATGTAGCCTAGTATTATCTTTTTTTCCTGTTTTTGGGGAGAGGAAGGATTTTGGTTTGATAATATCTTGTGAGTGCTGCCAATGGTTAGAAACAGGCTGGTTCAAGATTGACCTGGAACCAATCTCATAAGGGGTTTGATTAGAAGCACAAGTGCACAATTAATCTAGATGCTGTGGGATCTGAGGGTAATTGGTCCATAAACAACCTTTTAATATTTTGGGTTTACCAGGCTTGACCTAGTTACTTGAGACAATGTTTTGAAGGCATGCTTCATGTATGCCTACTCTTATGGGTGAGGCTTATTTTTCCGTGTGCACCCTACCTGGCTTTTTGACACATTTTGATCAATTGACCTTTTACCTGGCTTCTTGAACACGCTTTGGTGACTCTAAGAAAAGAGCGGCGGTAAAGAAGGTGCTTGAAGAGAGGCAACCTAGTCTGGCATTGTTCCATGAGACAAAGAAGACATAAAAAGACAAAGGAGAGCTGTAGTAAGCAATTAGTAGAGGGGGTATGAAGGAAACCAAATTTGTATTCCAGCCTTCAGTTTGGAGTGTCTGGTGGTATGCTCCTGATCTGGGATATGAATGGACTTGCATGAAGGAGCTGTTGGGCAGAGATTAAATCCTTTGTTAATAGATGGAGCCTCCCTATTTGTATTAGAGGTGATTTTAATATTATCAGATTTGTTCAGGAAAAGGAGGGGGGAGGCTGTCACCTGAGATGATTGAATTCAGAGAGTTTGTCTACAGGTTGCAGCTATTGGATTTGCCATTACAGGGAGCGGAGTATACATGGAGCAGTTTCAGAGATAACCTGGCTTTGTCTAAACTGGACAGGTTTCCATTGACAATAGGCAGGATGACACGTTTCCAGGTTCAGTACAGGTGGCGTTAGCTCGGCCAACATCTGATCATTGGCCAATTCTTTTGAGAGTGGGGGCTAGAAACAGAATGCCTAGGCCCTTCAAGCTGGGGATGATGTTGTTCCAGATCCCTGGGTTCTTTGGCAAGTTAGAGGAGTGGTAGAATGAATCCCAAGTGTCTGGTTCTGCATGTATGGTGTTCTGGAGGAAGCTAAAGTACTTAAAGAGCAAAATCAAGGCCTGGTGCAAGGAAGAGGTTGGATGTCTCTCTCATAGAAAGTCTTAAGGTTTTGGAGGTAATCCAGAGGCTGGATGTGAAAGAAGAGGTTGGGGGTTCTTTCTGATGCTGAAAGGAAGGATAGAGAAGCAGCTAGAGATGAGTTTGGTTGGCTAGCACTGATGGAGGAAATATAAACCAAGAGCCCATTGGTTAAAGGAGGTTAGCCTGACTTCAGATTACGCTCGGGGGTTGCGGCAGGCTATTGGTGTACGCGAATTTGAAGATTTTCTTAGAATATTTCATTCCAATACAAATGCATCTCATTCTTGTATCACAGATGCACATTATGACTCAAGTGCTGGGGGTGGCACGAGTACCTCGACAAACAAGGGAAATATGATTTTAAGAGAGAATTTGAGGGCTATTTTGGATTTCTCTGATGATGACTATTACAAAATTATCTTACAAGAAGCTATTGACAAGCTAAATGCAAATACCAGAAGACTGGTTCATCGTCAAGTATGTGTACTACTTTCACATCTTTATGTGTCATGCCTTCTTGCTTGCACATGCATTCCTGGTTAGGGCATGATAAGCATACTTATCATACTGTAGTTCAATTTTCAGAAATAATTGGGTACACTTTTTTGCTTATTACAACTCACCTCAAAGCTCAGCTCAGCATTTATCCCCAACTATCTAGTATTGGTTACATGAATCGTCTTCTGTCATTGTTCTGTATCAGGAGCCAAATTTTATTTCAAATCATACGCCCTTAGATTATTTTCAGCACTTAAATCCATGCATTTCTTGCTATTCTCCATGCTCTTTTAGAACCTTCTACTTGTACCAAATTACTCCTATTGGTGCAATCATTAGTCATATATGCACCAGATCAAACCATCTTGGTCAACTTTTACTCATCTTGTCACTAATTGGAACTACTCCTAGGTTCTCTTCAATGCACTTAAATTCTTTCCTTTTTAATATTTTCACTCATCCATCTCAACATTCTCATCTTGTCCATGGTTGAAAATGTCTATATATTTCAACAACATATTTCCATTTCCATGGGTACTGATATGAAATATTATTGGAATATATCTTGACAAATTTCCTAGTGCATTTAAAATATTTTATATTGTTCTGAACAAGTTTTATTTTGCTAATTAAATCAACATCAGGTTTTCAATTTATATGTATATATATATATATATATATCATCCAAATAATTTGTTTTAATATGAATATATTCTCTTCAAACCCATAATATTTTTGAGTTTCATTATAGATGACTTTTTCCTTTTTATTTTCCTTTATGAAATTGAAATATTTTTAGTTCAAAATTTGACAAAGAGTTAGAGCACTTGGACAGATTTCTGCCTGGATTGAAGACTTTCGAGATTATAGAGCAATTGAATTCTGAGGTACGTTTTGTTCCTCCTCCCTTCTTCGTCGGGGCTGGAAGGTTCCAGTAAAGTAGGGGATAACAGGAGAACCATGGAAGTTGAAGAGGGTGTAAATCAAAGAGGAAAATTTCTGGGGAGGGTGACAGGCTTGAACAACAGCACAGGGTGTATAACTGAAAGAGAAGATTTTCATGTCAAGGAAGCGGAGGGGTTGGGGGTGCAAGGGGAGAAGTGGAAGAATGGGAGGTGGGGAAGGAAGTAAGGGAGGAAGGAGAGGTGACAGAGGACTTGAGAGAGAGGAGCTTTTAGGTGAAGAAATTACTGTTTAGCTGAGGGTGGATATTGAACAACAGGTGGGGGTGGGAAAACCACTTGGCTTATTCTTTCTGGGTGAGGAGAGAGTGGTCAGAAAGGCAATTGGAGAATTCGAAAGGAGTAGGAGGGAGGAATATAGTAAGAAGAAAGCAGTGGGGGGGGAGGGGGGAGAAGCGTGGGAGGAAAGTAAAGGGCAGGAGGAGGACCTTGACAAGGGAGAGTGAAGGGAAGCGACTATTGTGTTGTTGCTATCTTGGAATGCCAGGGGATTGAGAAAAGGAAGAAGGGTTCTGGTGAGAAATATGCTGAGAAAGTGTAATCAGGATATTGTGTTGTTGCAAGTCAAAACTCAGAGGAAGCAAGAAAGCCAGGTTAATTTGGAGCTGTTTACCTTTTGCCATCTGCTGGAATATATGGACAGAAAGAAATAGGTGAGTGTTTGAGGATAAAGCTTGGAACTTGGATAGGCTTGTGGCAGCTATTGGAAAATTCGTAACAGATTGGGTCTTGGTTTTGCCAGAATTTGATCAAACAAGTCAATAGAGAAGACCTAGGGGACAGTCTTGGGGAAGTTTTGGGGTTACAAATTTGTAACCTGGATGATATGTTTTGATGTGGTTTTCTTTTTATTTTGTATTGGCATGATGTTGTTAATTCTTTGTTGTGATTGTTTGTGTTGCCTGAACACCTGTCTAGATTGTATACTTTTTCTTTTTAATGAAAAAAAATTCTATTTACCTATCGAAAAAGAAGAATATAGGGTACCACAGGCCCTGCTGGTTATCTCCTCTGATGTCTGCACTTGGTTGAAAATTCGATCATTCCTTTTCTTCTATATATTCCAGATTATCACAGTCAGCATGAATCCAAATTGTTTTTTTTTTTTTTCTTTTATAAGCTACGAGTTTCATCTCTTAATTGTCACTCACCCTTTCCCAAATTTCATGTCTTTTACTCCTCTCAGTATGCATTTTCTTTGTTTTATATTATATTGAATAATTTAGTCAAGTACAATAAGCCTATCTCACCTAAGTATTTCCAAACTTTTATTGGGATGGCAACAAACATAAAGCCTTTGGGAAAGGCTTTTCCAACCTCTGAATCCCTAATTCTACAATGTCTCTATGCTCTCTCTCAGACATACATTGTTTTTTCAGGCTTGTAGGCTTGACATTATGCCAATACAAGTAATGGCCCCTTTGTATTTCCAAAATGTTCTTTATTTATTAATCTCTGAAACCTGCTTCTTGATCTCCTCATTCTTTACTAGGGTTATTTGATTTTCACTTTGATGCATCCAACTTCATCTAGGTTTTTACTTTTTAATTTCTCCATTGTCTTTGGATTGTTTAATGCTTTTCTCACTTTTTGCATTTAGTTTCTTGCAGAATTCATCATACACCCTAAGTTTAGCTGCTTCTACTGATTCTTTAACTTCTCCTTTCAGCAGTTTTACTCCCAAGTCTTCTGCATTTCTATTTCTTTGCCATGCCATATTTTCTTGTTTGGCTATTTTTCCATGTCAAAGGTCATAGGCTAAGATATGTCATTGTTTTCTAGAAAAGGAGACTCACAAGATTGCAAACCCTTTTTGGATAGGATCTGCATTATGTTGATGCAACTGAAGCCATATTGTGTATGTGACAATCTGAGTAATTTACTGTTCAATGCATTTCTTTCTATTTAGTTGTGAGAAGCACTTTCTACCTGTTTTCATGTATTGTTTCATTGAATACACTTAACTGCAGGCAACTCTGATGAATCATGGCAAGAACAAGTGGTTAAACCTTCTGTTACCGTAATCAGATCTTTCTTGTTCAAGGATGAATACTTGGTGCCCAGACTCAGAGATGTTCAATGGTATGGAGAGGCCAAAATTAGTTTCAAGAGATTTGTGGACTCAACATATCTGTGAGGTTAGTTAATGCCTTACAAGTGGGACACTATCAGAATTTTCTTTTCTGATTTCCAAGTGGCATGTGATTATAATAATGATTTTAAGATCAACACACCTTCAACTTCTCTTTCTGTAGGCCTGTGGAAGTCGGATTCTTAGGGGAGCACATGAGTGGGAGCAACACCAAAAGGGTCCTTCACACAGAAAACGTGTTCTTCGGCTTAAAAAGAAGTTGCAAAGTTCTTCCTTGGCTGAACTGTGATGGCACTAGGCAGCAGGACAGCTCTGAATAGGAAAAACAATGTATTCATGTAGGCACCATATCTGGTGCTTGTAGCTTATACAGCATGGCGATACTATATACAGATTGCAACTTTGAGATGTAGATCCAAGGTCATTCCTTGTGTCTGAGGGCAACTACTTTGTGCCCCCCCCCMAAAAAAAAAACAAGCCCTTAGCTCCTTCTAGATGTAGATCTAGGGTTGATAAGAAAAAGAAAAATGGGAGAAGTGAGAAATGTGATTAGCTTCTCATGACTTACTGCTTGATTATGATAGATTCCAAGTCTCAAGGAAGTAGTTACCTAATCACACCGACAAACCAAAGGTATTGAGATTGTGACCTCTGTTATTGGAACCTTGCTACCTATTCTGTATTCTGTAACTTGAGAAAATTCTGCACATATAACATGGGAAACATATATTCTATATGTTTTAGTTACATAGGGATATGGTGGAAAAATTAATTCATGCATATATATGCTATGGAAATTCAAATAAATCTTAACGCCGGCTGTCACTGTGTTGGTATGTTTTCAAAATATTCTTTCCGACAACTTCATTAATATATGCAATACGACTGTTGGTGTGGTAAAAATATTTGCATCAACTAGTGTTTTAGCTTTAATTTGCTAAAAATATTTTAATGTAATTTTTAATTTTGAAGTTAAATAATTAAATAGCTAAAGAAAATGAGAAAAAAAAAAAACATTTTAGATCCTTCTCTCATGAATAATGATAGAAGATCAATTAATCTAAGGCACAGGTTTCATGCAAGTATGGAACTAGTAATTTCTTATATTAAAATTAATTATTTTGTATTTTTTAATATTTAATAAATTATAAAAGAATTAGAAAAAATATTTTTTAACATAAAATTTAATGGATCCACAGATATGATAGATTATCTATAGATCCACATTATAGTATTCCCTTGTCATAAGATCTCGCAAAACCTGTAAAATTTTCTTTTTTTTTTTTACAGCAATTGTTTCTTTTCCATAAATTGTTGCTAAATGTATGGAACTCCTCATAATTCATAAAAGTAAAGAATCTTAGATTTTTAACCAAATATTGGTAGATCAACGTATTTCAAATACTCAAACATAACATAAAATGTTTGAGATATGAAATGATTTCAAGAAATTGTGCTTTTTTTTTCTCAAGTTTGCACTCAAACCCACTTTGAGCTTCAAAATCTCGATTTTTTTTCCCATTTTCCTCGTTTCTTTTTTATAGATATGAAGTCTTTTGGTTGTATAGAGCTCCCACACAAAGTTTCAAGCAAAAGAATTGCGTGCCATTTGCCTAAAGTCAATAGGTTTCCTACAATACTTCAACATACATATCAATACTTCAAACCTTTATGTAAGTGTGGAACTTACATGTTATTACATGTGGAGCTAAGTTTGTAGATTAAAGAGGGTCATTCTGCACTATCACATCAAATTGTCTTCATCCACGAAGTTGCAAGAACAATGCATCTCTACCTGACATAAAGGATCCTTTGGTCTCAACAATTTCTTAAAAAGCTCAGGCAAAACATAATAGCTTCACAAGGGATCAGAGAATTTGTCCAAAGGCTCAGTTTGGAAGGAGTATAAATATAAATTTGTAACGTAAAATCTTGCATTT
Organism: Nelumbo nucifera; assembly: GCF_000365185.1. The sequence goes on along the minus strand of NW_010729078.1, from coordinate 1,870,187 downwards.
TGTATTATTTTGTATATATTTATACTGTATACATTTGTATTTGTACGTTCCTTCCAAACTAAGCCTTAGGCCTTTCCAAAGAAACAAACATGGGTACATGGTCAATCAAAAGGACGAGCTTAATGATGGTAGCAAAAAATCTAGTTTGACACATGGGAAAGCAAATACGCTGGAAAATAATGTAAATAGAAGTACAACTTTATTAAGGGATATTACTTAAACCTCCCCACAAATACTACTACATACCCCCTGTCAGAATATGACTCCGTTATATTTGATAGAAAACACAAAAAGTCTATTTTACCCCTTTGAAATGTGGGACTTGATAAGATGGGTTTATGTTCAACTTACAAATTTGCTCATCTATGTTTGGTATCATTTCATTGATTGGTTGAAGAAAACCAAAAAAGAAAAATAACTTGTTTTATTAGACATTTTGCAAAATTGCAACTCAAATTTTTACATCCAGAGTCTTATGTGATAGTGAATATCACTTAAATTAAAAGAAAATTTCTATAAAATAATTATAAGGCTAACTTATATTGTATGGAGTAGATTGTTCCGCAGTCAATAAACAACATGTGTAGGAAAAGAGTGCGAAAAGAATACATATATTAAGATGAATCGGTGGAAAAAGGAAAAAAGATAAGGTTGGTAGTGATGCCATAGGAATATAGGAAGAGTTCACATCTGCGCCCCACAATGCCCCACAGCACATCCCGACCTTGTATTGGGAACACCTTCGTCGAATAGCTCTAATAGATGGCAAAATGAAAAAAAAAAAAACATCTTTTACCCTTTTAAGCTTTTAGGCTGTGTTTGGTTTGAAGGAAAAAGTAGGGAAAGGAAGGGAAAGGCAGGGAAACCTATACAAGGTTTGTAAAGATTTCTCTACATTTCCCTTCCTTTCCCTATTTTTTCCTTCAAACCAAACATAGCCTTTAAAGTAGGCAATGGGTAAGAAAAAGAATTGGTCCTCCTGCTAACTACATTGATCTTGCAGCTCACAAGTAGTGAGTAGACCTGTTCATGGGCCAGGATCGGGCTTGGTTTTTGCCAAATTTTGAATGGGGCTCAACCCAAAACCCCAAGTCCAACAGTGTAAATCAGGCCCGAAGCCCGGCCCGTGAATAGGTTTACTCATGAGTGAAGATTGGTTGATGTGATAGTG
>NW_010729078.1:1803095-1865337 GCF_000365185.1 Nelumbo nucifera | reverse complement strand
GTCCCTCAGCTCCCGCCGTCTACAAAGGAGAGAAAATCACCTCACGCGGAGGGTAGTCGGGTTGCGYTGCACCAGGGAGCTCCACCATCCTCTGAGTTGCAGACCGCCTAGGAGCAAGTCAAGTGACGAGTTCTCTATCAGGCAGTTCGCCACCAGGGAGTTCGCCACCAGGCAGTTCGCCCCCAGGCAGTTCGCCACCAGGTAACTCGCCACCAGGCAGTTCGCCATCAGGCAGTTCGCCACCAGGGAGCACTACCATGCAGTTCGCCACCAGGTAGTTCGCCACCTGGCAGTTCGCCACCAGGCAGCTCGCCACCGGGCAGTTCGCCACCAGGCAGCTCGCCACCGGGCAGTTCGCCACCAGGGAGCACCACTAGGCAGTTCGCCACCAGGTAGTTCGTCCCCAGGGAGTTCGCCACCAGGTAGCTCGCCGCCAGGTAGTTCGCCACCAGGCAATTCGCCGCCAAGTAGTTCGCCACCAGGCAGTTCGCCGCCAGGTAGTTCGCCACCAGGGAGCACTACCAGGCATCTCGCCATCAGGCAGTTCGCCACCAGACCGCCATCAAGCAGTTCGTCACCAAGTAGTTCTCCCGCAGGGAGTTCGCCACCAAGAAGCTCATCACCAAGGCACGTCACCACTGGGTCAAACAACGAGGTACTTAGCCAAAAAATTTATACATCACAAAAAATGGTACGTGACCAAAAACGGTTACATCAGGAATCATCCTCCGCCTTAAAAAATGTATGGAAAAGTACGGACATGCCCAATGCAAATTTCTGATTTCCACTGTAGAACTATAAACATTTAAAATGTCAGCAACCCACACTCTATGCACTAACACCCACCCATGATTTGGCATCAATTCCAACCTGGCACCTACCTCAATAGTACTTTGAACCTTCAAATTCTGACCCTGGGCTGAACCGTCTTTCTCCCAAAAAAGAATTATCTTTCCCTTTTCCATTCTAAATGAAACCTTTATTAAATATATGAATAGAACCACATTTAAAATTGTTTTCTTCTTGTTGTTGTTTATATTTAGGTCCCTCTCCTAGGCCTCTTTAAAAAAAACCACCTTGACTGCTCCTTCCACCAAGAATAAAGTTTGAGATTAAAAAAAAAAAAAAAAATCTACTAACTTTAATTAACTTCATCATGATATATCACATTAGTTATTGTCTTATGGTACTCTTAAATTTTCTGACAATTGTCATTATCGTTAAAGTCAAATTTACCCTCTTTTTCCTCTTTAGTGGAGAAAGGTCTCAGCGGAAATTGGGACTCTTCTTCCTTTTCAATGGTGCAAAATATTAAGGAATGGGAAACCAATTCTTCCACATAGGCTTGCACCGGTGATGCCTTCTTTCCCGGAGGCTTCCAATTTCACCGTCAGGCAAGGTCAGCAGGTGTGTTTCATTTCCACCGAGACCGGTGCCGCTACTGGCAACGGTGGCTGTGGTGACATGTATGGGACGCAATACCGTATTCATGATCAGATCTGAAGAACCTTGAAGAAACGACGCTTTAATAGAGGGAAAGGTAGAGGAACGGAAAAAATTTGGAAGTTCAAAACAGATATGAAGAACAAATTCTATAGTTGCAGAGAGGAAGCCAATTTTAGAAAAAGTGATGAGACTAAATTCCAGTTTCCCCATTAGCACACTTTGATTATGTGAAGTCGTTAGGCTTCGTACGAAATTGCATTCAAGACTTCAAGTCTATTAGAGGTCGATCGCAATGCGAAGTTGTGAACTTGAATACACTCACCCATTCTTCTTTTTCCCTAAAGGTAAGCCTTTCACCGAGATCCTCGGTGACCTTCTGGGCTACGACATATTCAATGTGGATGGGGAGCTATATATGGCAAACTTACCGAAAGTTAGTAAAGCCACGAGTTCACCACCAAATCCCTACGGGAGTTCGTAGTGAAGACGCTGGTGGAAGAGGTGGAAGAGCGGCTGTTGCCCTTATTGAAGTCGGCTTCGGCGAATAATAAGGTGGTCGACATGCAGAGCTATTAAGGAGGTTCGCGTTCGACATGGTTTGCAAGGTGTCGTTAGGGATGGACCTTGGTAGCTTGGACGCCTAATGGCTTTTGGTCAGAGACACGACTAGTGAATATTTACAGAATGGACCAACATATTGTATTTCTTTTTGGAGTTGTATTCCAAATTCCTTTTTAACTTTTGCCTTAACCAAGCCAATAAGTTCAAGCATCTCTCGAGAATTTGAGCTGCCGGTATTGATGAAGAAGTTAGCATGAACTTTGGAAACCTCTGCATTGCCAACTCTGAAGCCTTTCAGCCCAGCCTTCTCAATAACCTTCTCTGTTGAAACTCCCATGCCAGGAGGATTTCTGTACACCGATCCAGTAGTTCGTTCCCCCACAAGCTGCGACAATCGCCTCCTGTAAATAAAACCATATCCCAATGGCATCTCTGAGGAGAACAACGAAGAATTCAAGAAGCAAAATTTGAAATCCTTGTTACTTTCTCAGGTATGCTTGTTGACGCTCCTTTGCTGATGCYGAAGGCAACAGACGAAATGTTACGGTCACAATTGCTGCCAAATCTTGCATAGCTGGGTATTCTTGTGGATGCATTTTGTAGGGGATAGAAGTGGTTAGAGAGAGAGGGTTTTTGGTTAACCTGAGAGCGGCTGAAGGTTTTCTGGTGGGGATAGAAGTGGTTGGATACAGACGACGACAGTGATGGCGATGGCAGCAAGAACAGGGAGTGGAATGGTTGCAGAGTGGTTCACTGTAGCTGCTGCCAGGGAGAGGGATGGTGAAGAAGGGAGAGGGACGAAGGGCAAAATTGGGTTTTGAAAAAAAAATCATACATCATGTGGTGTCATGTGTGTATGAATTTTGGCCGATAACGGATATTAACAACAGGGGTAGAGCTAGTCAATTGTCAGAAAACTTAAGGGTACCACAAGACAATAACTAAACAGTAAGGGTACCACATGTCATTACGCTAACCCCTAAGGATGGTTTAAGAGGTTTGCTCTTGAATTTCCCCACTCAATGTTGTCCATTAGTCACTCTCTCCTTCGGTCCTTCGGTCCTTCAGGTTTCCCCTCTCCCTCTCTCTGTAACTTTCTTTTCTCTCTCTCTCTTCCTTTGAAATATTGATTTCATGTTTTTCTCTTGAATTTATGGTAATTGCTACTATTGTTTACCTTTCTAATAATGTTCTTGGATTTCTTTAATGTTCCACACTTCCATATTCCATCTTCAGAGGAGGGGCTAGACAAAAAGATCCACAACATTAGAGAGCCAGGGATCGGATAAGGCATCAACGCTCCACCCATTACCAATTATCCAACGGCACCCTTTGCGAACATGAGATTTGCAAGCAAGAATACCTCACCATATGTGGGATATCCTCGGTTTTGGTTTTAATTCCCAGAAATTGGAGGACCTGAAGTATTTAGCACGGAGGACTTTATCCCACAAAGCCGAAGGGAACTTAAGTAATCTCCAACCCAATTTCTATGATATGGGCTTTATTGGCTAACTCAAAATCACGAAAGCCCAGCCCGCCATAGGCTTTTGGTCTACAAAACAGTGACCACTTTCTAAGATGAAGACCAGCATTCTCAGAGTCAGACCACCAAAAATTTCTGCAGATATTATTTAGTTCGAACATGTTTGCTTTGGAAGGAGATAGGTCTGCATGATATATTGGGGAGCAGCTTGAAGAGTGGACCTAATAAGAACAGATCTGCWMGCTTCTTCCATCCCGCCAGGTTGGACTTTAGTTTTTCGACTAAGAACTTCCATTCCAACACTTTAGCTCTACCCATAAGCAAGGGCCCATCGAGATATTTATCATTCGCCTTCAGAGAACATTTTGCTTCCAGCATTCTAGAAAGAACTTCTGTACCAATAATAAATAGGTAAGGGGAAAGGGGGCACCCCTGTCTAAGACCTCGAGTAGGGGAAAACCATTTGCTTGGACAACCGTTAATAAGAATAGAGAATCTCGGGGAATAAATGCACCAGAAAACTAGATTACAAAAGTCCTCAGAGAATCCAAAACATTTTAGACTTTTTATGAGAAAACCACACTCAATACGGTCATAAGCTTTTAATAAATCAATTTTAAGCATGAATGACTCGTATCTGTCTTTTTGACATTTCATGAAATGGAGAGAGAGCCTCCTGCACAATAATGGAATTATCCACAATGTTCCTTCCCGGTGCAAAGGCACACTGGAAAGGGGAAGTAATCTTCGAAAGAAGTGGCTTTAGCCTGTTTGTGATGATTTTGGCTATAAGTTTATATAGCACATTGCTTAGCCCAATGGGCCTAAAATCATTGGGACCTTCCACAAAATCTTTTTTTGGGATTAAACATAAGTAGCATTTACCTCTTTTATGTTGGAAGGATTTCGAAAAATACTTTGCACCCAGGGAATCAATTCAGCTTTTAACGCCGCCCAACGGTGTTGGAAGGGGCCATACAAAAAAGAGTTTGGGAAATTTCTAGCTCATCTGGGATTTTTAGCAAAGAAATGTTGTCATCATTAGAAATGGACTAGGCAATGTCAGGGACATTAAAATCCGATAAGTCCAGATTAGATGAGGAGAAGAGGCCAATAAAGTGATTGGTAAGGATATCTTCGATGTCTGATTTGGATGAGGTCCATATTTCATCCGGATTTCTAAGGCAGTGGATTGCATTTCTCCTTCTTCTATTGGAGGCCGATATATGAAAAAATTTGGTACACCTATCCCCTTCAAAGTTCCAATTAATTAGACTCCTTTATTTCCAATAGGTCTCCTCCCTCCACAGCCATTCAAATAACTTGTTCTGTAGAGACGCGATCTTTTGATTGTAGATAGAATGACATGGACGGGATTGCTCATGCGCAAGCTGACTTTCAATGTGTGCAATATGTTTTTTGAAATTACCAAAGCTTGAATCAGACCGATTATTAAGATGAGCAAGAGCAAAATTTACACAACATACCAGGTGACTTGTTCCAGATATCCATGAACAGGTTTCGAAATAGTGGCTCTTTGACCCAGAATTCTTCAAACCTCCGAGGCTTAGAGCTAGAAGGAATGGAATTTGTAGAGTGTAACAAAATCGGATGGTGGTCACTACCCATCGAGGCAAGGTGCTGCACAAAGGCATTCGGGAAGAGATTGGCCCATGAAGAAGAAACAAGGAAACGGTCCAGTCTCATACGAATGAGCCCATCATCAAGTCGCTCTGGTTAGACCAGGTAAATTTGGGGCCAGAAAAACGAATATCAAGAAGACCACAAGTTGTAATTAGGGAGTCTAGAGAACCAAGGTCCGAATCTGTAAGGCCTCTACCCCCCGATTTCTCAGAAGCAGAGTGAATCATGTTCAAATCACCATACAAACACCATGGTTTATCAGTCGAAGAAGCATAAGAGGTGATCTCGTTTACAGATTTCTGTCGGGCCAAGGATGACGGGTGGACATAGTAACAAAGAAGGTCCCATTTACAGTAATGAGGCATATTGAAGATAGAGAAGAGCACTGCATTGTCAGTAATCTTAATGAAATCAATGGAGATATTGCTGGACCAACCAAACCAGAGCCTTCCTCTGAAAGTGGCGGATCTTATCCATCATCAATAGCCACAGGCTGCACAAGAGATTCTCTCCTTGGCTCTCCCATTATATAGTAATGTCATGGAGGATCAACTTATTTGGTCTCTTACTCCCCATGGGCAGTTCACCACCTCTTCAGCATATAGACTTCTAGATTCGGACCTACCTTGTTCCTCTAATGCAAACTTTCTATATGGTGAATGCGAATGGTCAAATTTTTGGAAACTTAAATGGATCCACCCCAAGATCATGATCTTCATCTGGAGGGCCTTAAATGATGCGATCTCTACAAGGAATAAATTAAAGTTGTGGAAGCCCAATTTTGACTCTTGTTGCCCATTTTGCTTGTTTGAGGAGGAATCAGTCGATCACTTATTCCTATTCTGCCCAATTGCAAAAGCAGTTTGGTTTGGTTCTGATTTGGGTGCCCGTTTTGATCTGTTCAAGCATTTCCCTGAGCTGATGATCTCTTTCTGGATTTCCCTGGGATCAGCTTATCTCTCCTCCCCCCATCCTTCTTACCCACTGGCATTCTCAATCATTTGGCATCTTTGGTTGGCTCACAATGTAGTTATTTTTTGCGGAGTTGTATGGCCTCCTGAACTGGTTATCTGTAAAGCCCGGGAATAATCTGTTGGGTTTTTGTATGATGTCTGTCCAACTTCTCATAACCTTTTGAATATTCTTGCCCCAGTCCCTCCTTGCAGATGGAGTAAGCCTCCAGCTATTCTGGTGAAGATTAATTTTGATGGTGCAACCTCTCTTGTTCGCTCAAGTGCTGGTTGTATCATTAGGGACCATTATGGAAACTTGATCTATGCTCGCGTGGTCCCTTCTTGCCTGTGTTCTTCTCTGGAATCTGAAGCCCATGCTTTGCTGGAAAGTCTCCTTTTTGCTATATCCTGTGGAATTTCCAAAGATGTTTTTGAGGGTGATTGTGCTACTCTGATCAACTTCTTGTTGGAGGGTAATGGTATCCCTCTATGGAGTGTGACTACACTCTTTCTCAGTTGCAAGAATATCATTAATCATCACCCGGAGTTCTCAGTAGCCTTCTCTCCTAGATTGACTAACAAGGCGGCTCATGCATTGGCTCGGTTTGGTTTGTCATGTAATTCATCCTTTACTTGGTCCTCTGCTCCCTTGTTTTTAAAGAAGATTGTACTTGCTGATTCTGCTGAGTTCTCTAATGAATATTAGGCTTCTTTGCCTTTTTATCAAAAAAAAAAAAGAAAACACTTTCACATTCCATAATGTTATGTATCCAATTGATTTAAATCTATTTTGAGGCTTTTTTGTACCACAGAAAATTCCATTGACGAGTTAGACTAATTATTAAAGCATAAAATGCATCAAATTCAATAAAAATCTTAAAGACTTTCCCATGAACTTTCTGAGATTGGTAAAAAAAAAAAAAAAAAATACGAATATTAACCTGCTTCATGGAAAAACACGTAAAATAGAAGAAATTGCCATCAGATTAAATAGAGTTAGGGTCCGTTTGGTTCATAGTCGGAATTGGAATCAGAATGGTTCATTCCCATAGTATGTTCGTTTCAGACAAGAATGGGAATGGGAATGGAAATTGGAATGAGTAGGAATAGAATTTCATTCCCAAGGGAGGAGCAGGGAATGACCATTCCCTCAAATGGGGAATGCCATTTCAATAGGAATGGGAATGGAATTCCGATTCCACCCAACCAAATAATTGGAATCAGAATAGTCCATTCCAATTCCAATTCTAGACCTCTATTCCCACAAACCAAATAGGGCCTTAAAAACTAAAGTAAAATACCTTTATTTGACAACTTTAAACTTGGAATATTGAATCTTTCTCAATAGTTTTTTATTAGGATTGATCGTTGGTCCAAGTCGACACTGATTATGTTTAATTCTTGCCTGGGCCTTAGTGATTTGCTTTTTCCATAGTGATACAATATTGTGAATCCCTCCCATGTAAGATTGATCTTTGCTATTTTGGATTGATGGTGCAAGTTTCTGGAGTATCGAGACTTGGTCATGTTTTTTAGGCATTCCTGCACTTTGCATCCGCTGTTTAATTGAAAATCTCATTGTATTTGATATTCTTATTACTTCTTTCATTTTCAGTTCTATAGCACTGGTTGATGAGGATTTGGAACCATCAGTACTATTTTACCCTTTATTCTTCTTCAAATTTTCAAAATAAAACAACTTAAATGAGCACAATCAAAATTGAAATTACAAATAATTTACTGAAAGATCGGAGAATAGAGAGGGAGGTCTGAGAACAGAGGTTGAGAGAGATCGTAAAGCAGAGGTTGAGAGAGAGAAAGACCAGAGAGAGACCGAGGCAGAGGGGAGGTCTGAGAATGGAGAAAGGAGAGAGAAAGACCAGAGGCAGAGGGGGAGGTCTGAGAATGGAGAGAGAGCGACCGGAGAAAGATAGAGGTGGAGGGGGAGGTCTGAGAATGGAGAGAGAGAGAGACCGAAGAGAGATAGAGGTGGAGGGGGACGGTGAAATAGGGGAGAGCGGAAATTAGAGACTTTGAAACAGACCGGCACAGACGGTAAGGACAGGTGAGATTGTTTCACCAACATTGGCCTTGAAACAGACGTTAGCAAGCGACACTGTTTCGAGGAGGTTTGTTTCACCTGCATTGGCCTTGAAATAGACAGTATCAAGCAGCACTGTTTGCGGCAATTCCATCTGTGCCGTTGGTGAAAAAGAAGCAATAGAAATATTAGACAATTACAAAAGATTTTTGCAGATATTTTTGGGGTCATTCTGACTTCGGTAATAATCTTCATTGGCGTAGCTAGGACAAATTTGCAAAAAGCTCAAAACACTTTCTGTTTAAATTTTATTTTCCATTTCGAAACTCAAAAACGGTAACTTATCCAAACAAAACCTCCTAAATTGATGAGAGTGATTTAGTTTGACAATGGAAAAACAGACAAAACGCTTGGTCAATAATCAATATTCTTCCCCACATTATTTCAAAGCCCATTCCACTACATCAACAAAAGTTGCATTTGCATTTGGATGTGCTTGTTTGCTTTTGCTTTTCTTTTTCAAAGCATGAGTATTGATACTATATGTGATATGAAAAATTTCACATGTAGGATAGAATTTGTGCCTTGTTCATTTTGCCATGTGGCAATTTTATGTATCTTTGAAGAGCCTAACTACCTCTTTTAAGCTGCTATATAATTCGCAAAATAGTTGTTAAAAATGACCATGGGTTATGATATGTTGCACAAATTAATGCCACTTGGCATAAAAGTGGCGCATGGCAACTATAAACATATATCCAACTCAAAACTTTTATGACCCAAATTAAGAAAGTGGTATAAAAATTTACTACATGGCTTCACACATATGCCCCTTCACATTTTGCGAAAAAGCAAAAATGTCCTGAACCACACAATCGAAGCACGAAGCATTCTATTCTTCTTTTGTGCTTTTTATAGCAAAAGTATTTTGAAAAGTAGACATTATCAAATTCAAACTCCAAACGAGTTTTTTTTTTCTTTTTTTCTACTTGAATGAAATACCAAAATTAACCAAGGTTCTCTGAGAGAGCATCTCAAGAATTCCAAATTCGCTACATATGACTGCTGGTTGATTATTAAGGAAGGCTTAATAATTGTTGGTTAAAAAGTCTGCACTCGTGAAAAATTCGAGAGTCGTTGTGTATAGACCCGATCGAGATGGAGAAATGGAGTCAAATCATGTCTCCCATTGAAGAAAGAAATAGGATGGCCCAAATTAAAGATCCAATTGGAGATTTTTTTTAATGAAAATGATACGATTAAGATAGCAATGACGCAATGATAATAATGTGTTAGAAAAAATAAAACTAAAAAAAACAAAGGATCATACCAACCTTGAGAATCATATGGTATAGAAAGCTTTCAGCCTCTCATGAGAACCGAGGTCATCAAGTGAGACTCTGGGTCATAAAGTGGAACACATGCCAATTCAATGGGGTAGGTTATTCTTACAGTGTACGATGTAAACTCTTTTAATAGCATAAAGTATAAAAAGTTATTCACAWTYTCTCACCAAGTCCATTATTTTTGCCAAACAATTGCCATTGTCAGTTTAGAATTTTTGTGATATTTATATTTACTAGTAAATTCGTACAAGTATTTGCACATGATATTATCTCCAAGACAATATTATTTAGAATCTATGGACAGTTTTTGAACAATTATAAGTGGACAGTTTCTTAACTGTTATAAATGGGTAGTTTTTGAAGTGAGAGTAAAGGACTTATATACCATACCCTCTTGTATGCTGTTTAGATAAGGGGGTAAAAAATATCCAATAAAAATTCTAGAAAAAAGGGATATTCGTTCTTTTATAGGTAATATGGATTATAGGGGTTTTGATGATTCAGTCCACCCCTAGGTGGAACTAGGATTTCCTAAGGGTACATTGAATCCTGCTCGTGGATTGATGCCAAATTCATAGGCAGGATGTGGTTTATAGGGGGGCTACTAATCTAAGAGGGGGCTGCAGAAAAGATTTTTGAGGGGGAGTGCTGTCCAAAAATCCCTAGATTATAAGCAAGATATTTAATTAGTTTTGTACCTAAATAATTCACTCTACCCAGTTTCATCTTTGGCTTGTAGGCTAAAAATAAAGAAAAAACATCTTGAATTATTATTTTTTATGAGGAATTACAATTTTTGTGGCAAGAGTATATATATATGTTCTACTTGTCATGAATATAAATGTTGGGCCATACATAGGTAAAAAGGATAATTAATTGGATATTAGGTGGCAATCGTGTTAAGCATTTTTTTCTCCACTTCTTGTTTCGTATTTGCTTTTTCTTCTTAGTTTTCTCTTGTGGGCCGGGATAGGAAATTTGGAATTAAGTGGAAAGGTGCAAATAGAGTCACACTTGATGTGATTAAGCTGGAGATACAAATCAACACGTCATGTCAAAACTTGGCATTAATTAGGTGAAGGGTAACATATTTTCATAAAAGTCTTTCCATATAATACATGATAAAGAAACAAAATTTAAAACAAATGATGTGCAACATTTCTAGCTATCTCGAAAAATTAATTGAACAAGTAATCGTTTTATTTTTTTAGATAATTGAAAAAGTAATAGTTGTTACACGATTTGTATTTGTATGTATGGAAACAAACAAAAGTTGGCTATAGAGAAATATGTATTCTCCATATACTTTGCATGGGGCATAGGTCGTGGCCTAGCTTCGGTGTCAGTGTGTCACTCCACCTGCGTTGGGGTAGGGGTGAAAGTCAGGCTAGGTTGAGGTTGAGGTAAACCCTAATTCAATCCGAGTTGTTGAATTCCTAATATTATATCGGGCTATATTGACTGTATCTTGTTTGTATTAATTGATATGATTTTCCTTAAACTGTGTTTGATTGTAATGTAAATTCAAACCAATGTAAAATTCATTATCGGTTCATATTTATATCTGTTTGTTTTCAGTCTAAAAGCCGATCAATGTAAAACTCCACACTTGATTCACTTTTTCAAACTTTTGTTTTCAATGTAAAATTTAATTGGCTGACTTTTCCATTGTAAACCGATGTAAATGATACATCGATTCTCACATAAAAAATCCCCAAACAACCTATTCAAATTTTAAACTGAGAAATTAAATTTTACATCGAGGATTTTTCCACCACAATCAAATGCAGCCTTAGTAAATCTTTGACTATCCTCTTTAGTTAAGTTTTAAATCATATACCAACTGATAGTGGCTTATTTGATAAGTTATTTGGCTAGTTATAGTCGAATCTGTGGCCACCATGATTGGGGTTATGGGTTTAGTGGGCGGCCTGTGCCCTGTTACATAGCCCGATGAAAAAAAAAGGGTTTCATTATCTTGAACCCACTTTGCCATTGATCTCTAATCACCCTACTTTCCTGTTAATCCTGATTAAGTTAAAGTGAAAGAGTCTAATTAAGCCAATTAACCCCATTAATTTTGTCATTAATCCTACCCACACTTTACCACTAATTCTATTAATCAGTGCCTCACCCATTGAGCCCCATTAATTTTAACAATAGCTTTCACATAATTCACAAAACAAATAATCATATGCTGTTTCTAGGAATGAAACCTAAGCCATCACTTGTATAACAAGTGGTAATAATCATCATTGTATAACAACAGTCCATCCAAATATTAATATTGATGTTCTTATCTAATCTTGGAATCTCGGTCAAATGCTAAGACCTCCCTAGTCCCTTCAAATTACTTATTCCACTATAACTGGAAGTGCTCAAGTAACACTCCAAACACTTTAAAAGCCTATTATTATACCTTTTGGAACTTATTGGATGTTATATAGCAAAACTTTGATTTATAATTTTAAATAAGGAGAGATGTTTCATATAGGTGGGAATGCAAAGCTTGTCACCAGGTAGCTCTCCACTAGGGAGCTCGTCACCAGGTAGCTCTCCACCAGGGAGCTTGTCATCAAGTAGCTCACCACCAGGGAGCTCGTCACCAGGTAGCTCTCCACCAGGGAGCTCGTCACAAAATAGCTCACCACCTGGGAGCTCGTCACCAAGTAGCTCTCCACCAGGGAGCTCGTCACCAAGTAGCTCACCACTAGGGAGCTCGTCACCAGGTAACTCACCACCAGGGAGTTCGCCACCAAGTAGCTCATCACCAGGCAGTTCTCCACCAGGGAGCTCTATCATCCTCTGAGTCACAAGCCACCTGGGAGCAGGTTAAATGACGAGGTACTTAGCCAAAAAATTGATACATCACGAAAAAAAATTGGTACATGGCCAAAAACGGTTACATCAGATACCATAAAAAAACAAAGTTGATTGTACATTTAAAATTAGGATGCAGATTGGTCCAGAAACCAACAAAACTTTGATAACCAACTCTACATTTCAAATTATAAAAATCCCTGCCATGCCATCGGAGGCTTATGTGGCTATTGCCAACATGGGACTCTTAGTCCATGTTGGACACAGCAAAAAACCTATACCAAAAATAGGTTTTCGGTTGCTCTCCCACTCCTTCTATCTCTCAATCTCCCTCCTAGGGGTGTTCACATTAAATGTCAAAGCGACTAGATCGACCCGACCCACCCCGAGTTGGTCAGATTTTCAAAATTACTAGTCGGTTTCGATTTGTATGAGAAAATAAACCGACAATTTGGATTGGTTTTAGTTTTCATGTAGGAACCAAAATCGAACCGATCCTATATTTTTATGTAATTATTAATTAGTCCCTACCCTATATGTTAGATGTTGATATATATATTTTTTTGTGTTTTGTTTGAACTTTGAAAAAATGGTTATTTATAATAAAAACTAAAAACGTAAAACTAATACAAATATAATACGATGGTACAATTTTTAATTCAGTTCTGTATAAATTTAAATATATATTGACAAAAAAAATCAGTTTTGCATAAAAAACTAATCGATTTAAATATATATTTTGGTTTTGCATAAAAACTAAAAAGAAATAAGCTTAAATATAAATAGATATTTTAGTTATATATATATAAACCGACTAAATCGATAAACTGACCCAAACCGACCCTTCATGTTTGGGTTAGTTTTGCTTTAGGGTCAGTCGGTTTCGATTTAGTGAATAAGTAAACCGACTAGGTCGAGTCGGTTGAAAAAAAATGACTCAAACCGACCCAACCTGACCCGTGAACAGCCACCCTACTCCTTCCCTTCTCTCACTCTCAGAGTCATCTCTCAATCTCCCGCTCTCTCTGTCTTTCCTACTCTCTCAGCTTCAGTCTAYAGCCAAATCAAAAACATCTCTCTCTCTCTCTMTATTGTTCTCCATCAATCTTTCTCATTCTTCTCCCTTACTCTCCTTCTTGTTCAATATCTCCTTCTTCCTCAATCTCTATCGTTCTCTAGTTGGTGTAAAGATCACATTATTACTTGAAAAAAGAGAAGAAAAATAAAGAAAAAATGCATTATATATGTTTTTTATTATATAAAATATATTTTTATTAAATAATACATTATAAAGCCAGGCTCGGGCTCAGGCCGAGCTTTTTTAAGAAAGCCTGAGCTTGGCATGAAAAAAAGTCAGGCCCAATATTTTAGGCCTGAGCCCGTGGGCATGAAATCTTGTTCAAGCCCGACTTAGATCGGGCCGGGCCGAGCTGACCCATTGGGCTAYCCAGCCCATGAACATGTCTAATTAAGAGTCCTATGTTGGCAACAACCACATAAGACTCCAATGACATGGCGAGGGTTTTTATAATTTGAAATGTAGAGCCGGTTGTCAAAGTTTTGTTGGTTTATGAACCAACTTGTAGCCTAGTTTTAAATGTACAACTTTCTCCGATTATAATTTTCCTTAAGTTAAAACTAATGCAAATGCAAAGCTATTTTATTATCAAGGTGGGCTAGTGATCCGACTTTTCAAATAAATTAAATCCATGATGTCACATTTAAATAATAAATATTTAATTTATTTTTAATCATATTGTTATTTTTGTTAATTTTCAATTTCTATCTTAACTATGATGTATCTAAAATTCAAGTAATTAATATGAAGAAAAATTTCTCAATGCAATGCATGTGCTTAATTACTAGTAAATAAAAATATGTGGATACAACTTTAAATGAAACAGATTGGCAAAATAGGATTCATGTAACTGATCCCATATATTTGGGATAAGACAGGGATGATGATGATGTATTTTTGCTTTGAAAGCAAAAATAAGTTGTTTTTGTTTCAGAATTAAAACAATACATCATTTTGAAACCACTGATTTTTAAAATAAAAATAATTTTTATAATATAGAAATTATATAATTTATAGAACATGATATTAAATAGTCGGGGTTGACTATGATACCTGAAATACATCATATCTGAAATATTTATGGCCAATCAACCGGTATCATAAGTCTATCAAGCAATYAGGTGGAATTTATCAAAATGCATTGGTGAGTTTTGATTGATCAAAACTATTCCAGTACCATGTCTTTTTGGCGTCATAGATTTTCCCTAATTAGACAAATGAAAACATGTTCTTTAAACCAATATTTCGAAAAAGAACCTAGAACTATGATTGTTTTGGCCACCGATTTTTGGGTCGACGGTTTGACCATCCGATTTGAATGGATGACTCATTCTAAAAAAATTAAAATAAAATGGCCAAAAACCATTGGACGGGTTGATGGTTTGATCGCTGGGTCAATAGGTTGTTGATTGGTTTAACAATTTTTGGCCAAGGACCGGGTATGAGATAAAACAGAACCAGTTGCGTGGACAGTTCTTGGGCCAAACAGTCCAATCATCCGGGTTAATAGCGGTTCAAAAGCCATGCTTTAAACAAAAAATTCAGGAACACATTTCTTTTCTCAGTTTTGAAGACCAAAAACACATCTATAAGCAAGAACTTGATTTCTATGTTTTTGTGTCAAAACCAATTTATTTTTAAATCAGCTGGTTTTGTATTGTTTTTAGAACTTAAATACATCCGAGAACGCCCCTTAGATGTGTGATTCCTTCTATTTTAACTTGTCATTATCTGTACATAAAGGTGAAGATGACAAACCAAGGGAATGTTTGGCAAATATGAACGCTTCCATTTTTTAGAATAAAAGCAATTGCTGATGTGGTGCAAAGAAGTTGCTTTTTGTTAAAAAAGAAAACAAAACCCATTCATATTTCTTTGTTGGACACCCTCAAAATTATCGGAATAGGCCATAGACTGTTTTGGAGC
The DNA here is from genome assembly GCF_000365185.1 of Nelumbo nucifera. The sequence continues at coordinate 1,850,036 of NW_010729078.1, read as the reverse complement.
TTTATGGGGTTGACACATTTGCGTGAATAAGGGGTAAAAGAGTAATTATAATCAATATTTTTTAATTAAAAAGACAAATAAAGAAATTAGTGGGATAACGTGTCATTTGCCCCAAAACATTTCAGATTTATTTTTATGGGAGTACATTGCAGCCCAATGTATGGTGGGAGTACATTGCAGCCCAATGAATTTGGCATCAATCTACAGTCATGATTCATCCCCTGTATGGTGGGATTAAGAATTCTGAGCTGAGCTAATCGGTCATTCTCCCAAATATGGACAATTGGACATGTGTCCCTACCATATAATAATAACTTTGAAAATTTTTTTGACTATTAGGAAAAAAAACAAGGGAGACTGACTGACATTCCAATAGAGTTTAGATTTGTGGCCCACAATGTCCCACAGCACATCCCCGCTGTGTATCGAGAACATCTCTCAATGATAATACTAGAATCGATAATGGAGATATTCCCAATACATGGCAGGGATGTGCTGTGGGATGTTGTGAAGGCGCAGATGTGAACTCATTCATACATTCCCCTTGCAAAGCCAACAATTCAAATTTGAATTTTTTAATTTTAATATTAAGATAAAAATATACCAATGATATATAGAGCCTTATTTGTATGGTGAGAAGAAGCAGCCGTGTAAAAATTCCCTAAAAGCAGAAGGTGACACAATAAACACATGAATCCTGTATACCCATCACGCACCCATCGGCTACTATCAAATTAAGCTTCCATGTGAATGATGCTTCTTTTCTAACCTAATATATTTCTCTGAAGAACCTTGCATTGGTATCCCTTCTTAAAAAAGCCTGAACTTTTCTTGTTAGTGGGCCGGTGGCCTTATGATGGTTCAAAGAATAAAAATAAAAGTAAATGGTTTATATCATTCCTTTTAGACGGAATATGCATTTTTTTTTTCAATTGGTAAATGAAAATGAGTTTAGCCCAATTAATAATAATAATAATAATAAAAATAATAAAAATAATAATAAAAAAGAGTTCGAATCTACCCCCACACGTGTCCTCCCACACGCATGCACGCGTTAACTCCCATTTCACCCAAAAAAATGAGTTTCTCTCTTTCAAGTTCGAATCTTAGTCTCTCACTCCTACCGGTGTACCCACTAAAAGTCAGACCACCCTATCTCCTCTCCTGTCGGATCTTGCCGAGAAATTCAACGCTGATGATCGTTCCGGCAGATACACTGAAGGTAATATTCTTCATCCCTCTCATCTCAGATATTCTCAAGTATGCTTTTCTCAGTTTTTTTTTTTAACTTTTTTTTTTTTTTTTGCGTAAAAGGAAAGAATCGCGACAGATATAGGTGCTGGCTCTGGTTAGGACTCAAAGGCTTGAAACAACGACAACAATGTCTTTTTATATCATCCCCATAAACTTGATTATGCGACTTTTAATTTCGACAAACTAACTGCTTGTTTTTATCTCTAAATTATCAGCAACAAGGACGACCATAGAAAAGGATTCAGTGCCAACCCTCTAATCTTGAGACATTGAGTTGCTATGTCTAAATTATCAGCAGCAAGGACAACAAAGTCTTCAGTGCCAACCCTCTAATCTTTTTTTGGAGAGAGCCAACCTTCTAATCACAAAAACGATTGTGCTCTGTTTGACCCACACAATTATTATGGTTTAATTAATGCCATCTTCATTCTTTAGGCTCAGTTTGGAAGGAGTATAAATATAAATATATAGAATGCAAAACCTTGTATTTTCTATATATTATTTTATATGTATTTACACTGTATATATTTGCATTTGTATTTCTTCTAAATTGAACATTAAATAACCATGAAATTTATTCTTATCTTTGCATTGCGTATCAGCCAGCATTCCATGGTTAAACTCAAATAAGTGAATTTAGAGTGGAGTATTGCAGGAGGAAGAGAGAACAGATTGGAGAATATCTGCCGGTGATTCTTCCCTTCTGCATTTTTTCTATTGCAAAAAAAAAAAAAAAAGTTAAAAATCTGAGAAAAACATATTCAAGAATATCTGTGGTGAGAGGGATGGGGAGTTCCGATGTATCTGCCGGAAGAATCATCGGTGTCGGATTTTTCAACAAGATCCGACGGGGGAAGAGATGGGATGGTCTAAGTTTCAGAGGGTAGGTGGATGGGAGTGAAAGATTGAGGTTCAAACTTGAAGGAGGGAAACTCACTTTTTAGGTGAAATGACACACGACGTCTTCTAAGTTCTAACTAATACTGTGGGATGTTTTTGGGGCGCAAGCCAATGGGGGCAGATTCCAACTCTAATACTAATAATAATAATAACCACCATCATCATCATCTTTTTTTTCTACATAGCAAATTAATCTTCTTTTATATATACCCTACAAAGAATACAGGGAGGGAATTGAATTGTTCCATCAATTTCCTCCAAATGGACTTTGATATAATCACTTTTATGGCTTTGATGCAGTGAAAATTTTTTAGTTTAAAAAATGTACTACAATTAAACTCTTATATATCATTCATTTAGCCATATTTAATGGAAGTAATTAAGTTAGACAATCAATAAATTGACCATAATGCCAGGTAAGTGATACCTTCCTCCACTTGGGCAAATCACTTATCCACCCACTAATCATGTTGGTAAATGCTCTTTTCTTCTCACCTCACTATTTAGTGTACAACAACACTAAAAACATGTTTATCCGAGCAAACACTTAATTACCTAGAATAACAGGCTTACCCATATAAATAAAAAACAACAGGGCCTAATAATTCTTGATTGCATTACTACTTTTTTTTTTTTTTTTTTTTAATTTTAATTGAGAAGCATGAGCTAAAACTGCAGTTTCACGTGAGGACTTCCTATTGAAGTTGGTGTTTGCAGCGGGAGTATCTTGCGTTCACATATTATGGTGTCGTAACTCGTAAGCATTTAACTGGACTGGTGTGGGAGCCCGGAGCGGCGGAGCCCACAACTGTCTATTCTATTCTCCGTCTCACCGTCTGTCATAGTCTTTTCACGTGCGATTTTCATATTCATTAAACACGTGCACTAAATCTTCCACACGTGCTTTTTTCCCTTTTTTTGTTTTTTCTGCGTGCGTTCCGTATAAAATGGTAAGAGTAGTCTTCCTCTTTCAAACGTCACGACTCACGTCAAGCCTATAAAGTCTTCTCTACTATCCTTTTGTCTTCTCCCATCGGTGCTGCTTTTTTCTGCAACTCCTCAGACTTGCTCTTGCTCGGTCTTCTACATGGACATTGAGGAGTCTTCCGCTTCTTCTTCTTCTTCCAGCGAAGCAGCAGATGCTACACAGCTGCCTTCCGATGCGAGCTCTCGCTCTCCACCGGAGGTGAGCACGCCGGCTGTGGTGGTGGGGCACAAGAGAAAAGCCGGTAGGAAGAAGTTCCGAGAGACGCGCCACCCTATCTACAGAGGTGTGAGGGAGAGGAAGGGCGGAAAGTGGGTTTGCGAAGTGCGGGAGCCCAACAAGAAGTCGAGGATTTGGCTGGGCACCTTCCCTTGCCCGGAAATGGCTGCCAGGGCTCATGACGTCGCGGCATTGGCTCTTAGAGGGAAGTCAGCTCCGCTCAATTTCCTCGACTCCGCCTGGCTTCTACCTCGTGCTAAATCATCCTCCGCTACTGACATACAGATAGCAGCTCTGGAGGCTGCTGAAGCCTTCAGGCCTGTGAAATCTGCTTCTGCTTGCACCACCTCATCCACCTCATCTGCTTACTTGCCTCAGATGGTTATTAATAGAACGAAGAAGGTTCCAGAACCTTCCACGACGTTCTTGGATGAAGAGGCCTTGTTTAATATGCCGGGTCTGATTGACAGCATGGCGGAAGGGATGCTTCTCACTCCGCCAGCTATGCAGAATGGACTAAATTTCGATGACGTTGATTGCCACGTGGATTTAACACTCTGGAGCGACGTCTAACGTACGTGGTAGTGCTCCTTCCCTTTTGTAAATTGTAATCTCCACGTAACTTCCTTTCTCTTCTTTTATCTCCTTCGATCGGTTATTATTCCTCCCAGCAGCACTATCGGCAATCTTCTTAATTTGCATTCTTCATTTTTGATTTAACTACCACTTTGGTGTAGATATTAATTAAAAATTGTACTTCTTTTTCTATAATAGGTTACGAAGAAACAGGATTCATGTAGACGAGACCATATAATTGATGTGAGACATGCATGATGATGATGGTCTCTCTCTCTCTCTATATATATATTCATCATTCTTTTATATTATGGAAATTCACTGAAACATGAATTTAAATATGGACTAAAAAGAAAAAAATACATGAATTTAGATTTGTGAGTTATGCCGTTATGCTTTCATTGTCTTTTAAATTGGGTACAAACCAAATATTATATAGTACAGATAAGAGTTTTATGAATGATCTAGAGCCCTTTTTTTTAAGGGCTGAAATTGTTTCTATTTGTCCAAATTTGACTTTGAATATATTAAGGGGGTGTTTGGACAACATGGTTGGTTTTCTTTTTGAAAACAAAAAATAATTACCATATTAGCAAAAATACAATTTTGTTTATCCCTAATAAATTAATATAATCATCTGAGTTCTAGTTTTAATTGGACCAAATATGAAAAACATATGATGTCGGCGGCGTACGGGTGGAGGAGCGCTGCAAGGTCCCATTCTTCATTGGTAAGTACTCTGATGAGGTATATTGTGATATTGTAGATATGGATGCTTGCCATATTTTGTTAGGGAGGCGTTGCCAGTTTGATACAGATGCAAAACACCTGGGTAGGAAGAATACCTACCAACTCGAGAAAGAGGGTGTATGTTACACCTTAYTACCTATGGCAGAAAAGAATACCCCAAAGGCCCAAAAAACAAATGAGAAAAATTTCCTTACTATTACACATCACCACGCTGAATTTGTAAAAGAATGTAAGGATACCCACGAGGTCCACTTGTTGGTAGTGAAGGGAGAAAGTGTGAATGAGACACTGGAAGAAAATAAAATTCCAGTGGAAGTGCATGGACTACTTGATGAGTTCCATGATGTAGTTCTAGATGAGTTACCTAAAGAGCTCCCACCCATGCGAGATATACAACATCATATTGATTTTGTTCATGGTGCTAGCCTACCTAATCTACCACATTATAGGATGAGTCCTAAAGAAAATGAAATCTTACGGGAAAAGGTAGAAGAATTGTTGAAAAAGGGGCATATTCAAGTCAGTATGAGTCCTTGCACAGTACCAGCATTGTTAACACCAAAAAAAGATGGAAGTTGGAGGATGTGTGTCGACAGCAGAGCTATTAATAAAATCACTATTGGCTACAAAAGTCCCCATTCCCAGGCTGGACGACATGCTAGATCAACTTGATGGAGCTGTAGTATTTTCAAAAATCGATCTCAAGAGCGGGTACCATCAGATCAAAATCCGTCCCGAAGACGAATGGAATACGACCTTCAAAACTAGAGATAGACTGTTCGAATGGTTAGTCATGCCCTTTGGACTAACCAACGCCCCCAGCACCTTCATGAGGCTAATGAATTAGGTACTGCGTCCTTTTATTGGGAAATTTGTGGTGGTATATTTTGATGACATTTTGATTTACAGCAAATCTATCACTGAACACATGGGACATATCAGGGAGGTATTAAAAGCATTAAGGGAAAACAAATTATATGCTAATTTAAAGAAATGCACTTTCATGAGCGATAATTTGTTGTTCCTAGGATTCATTATAAGTAAGGATGGAATCAAAGTGGATGAAGAGAAAGTGAAAGCCATTAGGGAGTGGCCGACCTCATCAAATGTCACAGATGTAAGACGTTTCCATGGGTTAGCAACTTTCTACAGGCGATTTATCAAGCACTTTAGTAGTATTGTAGCTCCCATCACTGAGTGTTTGAAAAAATGAAAGTTTCAATGGGGAAAAGAACAAGAGCAGAGTTTTGCCCTCATCAAAGAAAAGTTATGTACTGCTCCTGTCCTTGCCTTACCAAGTTTTGCTAAACTATTTGAAGTTGAATGTGATGCCAATGGAGTAGGCATAGGGGCTGTATTGTCCCAAGAAAAGATACCCATTGCCTTCTTTAGTGAAAAGTTATGTGAAGTCAGGAAGAAGTGGTCCACCTATGACAAGGAATTCTATGCTGTAGTTAGAGCATTGAAAACATGGGAACACTATTTAATTGCAAAAGAATTTGTTCTTTACACCAACCACCAAGCTCTTAAGTATCTCAGTAAGCAAAAACAGTTGATGAGTGATCTGCATGCAAGATGGTCTGCTTTCCTTGATAAATTTCCATACAAAATTATGTATAAGTCTGGGCAGCAAAATACAGTGGTTGATGCTCTTAGTAGACGTGTCGCCCTCATCAAGACTCTCAGTGTTGAAATTGTGGGCTTCGAGTGCTTGAAAGACCTATACGCCCAAGATGAGGACTTCCAACAGACGTGGGAAAAATGCATGAATCGATAGCCAATAGGTGATTTTTACCTTCATGATGGGTTCCTCATGAAAGGGGAACAACTATGCATCCCTTGCACCTTCCTCTGCAAAAAGATCATCAGGGATCTGCATGGGGGAGGATTGGTAGGACACCTTGGAAGAGACAAAACAATTGAAGCAGTCAAGGGGCGTTCCTATTGGCTGAAATTAAGAAAGGATGTGACTACTATTGTGAATAGATGCTATATCTATTAGACAGCCAAAGGACAGGCCCAGAATACTGACTTCTACATGCCTCTACCTGTTCCTACTGCGATTTGGGAAGACTTGTCCATGGATTTTGTGCTAGGTTTGCCAAAAACCCCCAGAAATATGGATTCCATCTTCGTAGTGGTTGACCGGTTCTCAAATATGGCTCATTTCCTCCCATGCAAGAAGACCACGGAAGCAACAGCGACAGCCAAGTTATTTTTCAGAGAAATTGTCCATCTACACGGGGTACCTAAGACTATCACATCGGACCGACATACGAGATTCCTAAGTCACTTTTGGATGACCCTGTCAAGGCTATTTGACTCCTCATTGAATTTCAGTAGTACAACCCATCCGTAGACGGACGGACAGACAGTAGTGGTGAATCGAACCCTTGGTAATTTGATTCGYAGTATCTGTAGGGAGAGACCGAAGCAGTGGGATTTCGCCATAGCACAAGCCGAGTTCGCCTACAATAATGCAGTCCATAGCTCTACAGGTAGGTCTCCGTTTTTCATTGTCTATATGAAGGTTCCTAATCATGCACTGGACTTAGTGAAGTTACCCAGAGTACCTAATGCCTCTGCAGAACAGCTGGCAGAGCAGATCTAGTCCGTCCAAGACGCCTTAAAGCAGAAACTGGAGCAAACCAACGCAAAATACAAGATGGCGGAAGACAAGCATCGTTGGCACCAAGTGTTCGACGTTGGTGATGAAGTTATGGTGTTCTTGAGGAAGGAACGGATTCCCGTGGAAAAGTATAACAAGTTATGTCCTCGGAAGTACGGTCCATACAAGATCATGAAGAAAATCAACGACAATGCTTATGTCGTGGACTTACCAGATCATATGGGTATCTCTAAGACATTTAATGTTGTTGACCTTCATCGTTACCTACCAGAGATGACACTTGCATATTCCAGTCACGACTCGGGGTCGAGTTCTTTCCAAGTGGGAAAGAATGATGGAGGGCCATCACATCATCTAGGCGACAGCTCATCAGATAAGAGGCACATGCAGGATAAGGATAATTCCAAGATTCAAGATTCAAGATAATTCCAAGAAGACAGGATAACCCATGCATGGATAGATCCAGGGAGATTGGACGGTGGAGATCGAGGCAACCTCACAAAAGACTTCGATCCTCGCTAGAAGATTAGATGTTTAGATCACTTACAACTTTTCTTTCCTAGTTACTCTACAATTTTCCTAATGTATTATAAATACAATTATTTCCAAGCTAATAGACATTTAGTTTTTCGCCAACTTTTCTCTCTCTTCTAGAGATTCACGTATAGCTCTCATCGGCTTCTCTACTAAGCCTTGTTTTCGCCCAGTACTTGCATAGCCAGCCTGATTTATTGCTTCCACGTTGCGTCAGACAATTCCAATCTATGTTGTGCACAATGACAAACTGACAATAAAAAATTATAGAAAAAAACAACGTCACTCTTAAATTCCTCTAAATAATTCTTCAAACCAACTGAACAGTTCAGAGCTTCAGGCGGTTTTTTTTTTATTTCTTTTATTGATTTTTTTCCTTTGTGAGTTTGTGTTCTAGTTGAACAGTAAACAGTGTTACAGTGAAATTTGAAAACGGCTCTTTGGTTCTCGGTTCAGTTCTTTTTTTTAATTTTACGTAAAACAGGTTATAGGAGGTCGTCAATATCACTGTAAACCATTTTAAGTGTTTGACCCTTGAACCCTTAGACCTGTGAGTCTGTGACCATCCAAAAGGGTAAAAAGTGAAAAATCTTGTCAAACTTAGTCTCTCTCAAGTTATGAAAATTGATGAATTGGGCTTTGCTCGAATATTTCAAAAATTCTGGGAGATGTGTTGCTGTATTCATCAATTTCGAAGTTTCTTTACAGTTTCGGCTTGCATGCTAATTAGGAGTTCAAGAAAGTAGGAAATTGGCTTATATGCTTCAGAAAAGTATAGGAAGCAGAAACAATCAAAATTCTCTAATGGGTTTCGCTTAAATTAATACTTGGAAGTTGAAAAAAAAACGATAGTAAAAGCCATGGGTTAATTATTCTGAATCACTCACCACAAGAGATGGGCCTAGCGTTATGGTTGCAGAAGGTCCAAACAGACTTTTATCCCTAAATTCCCACCCCCAACTACTAATACTTTCTTCTCGTGAAATTCTAGGATGGTGGCCTTTCTCTCTGCGTTCTCCCACCACCAAGATGGTTTTTAAAATCGACATTGACATCGAATTGGTCAGGGGTACACTTACTAGGTTGAACGGTCGGCCTGTTCTGATAAAAAAACAAAAAAAAATTAAGAAAATAAAAACCAGTCAAAACCGTTCGAACGGTTAATCGCCCGGGTCAGTGGCTTGCTGACCAAAATCAATAGTTTTTTTAGAAATCCCAGTTTTAGGGAAAAATGAAACCGATCACTTGACCGGTTCTCGGTTTTTCCGATCTGGTCCGATTTTGAAAACCATGCCACCAACCACAAACTGATACACATACTCTCTGGGGTCTGTCCTTGAGTTCACATTTGCGCCCCACAAGGGGGCAGCCCATAATGCCCCACTGCACATCCCCATCTTGTATTGGGAATATCTCCCAATAACAGGTAGGGAGATGATGAGACATCACTGTTACTGGGAGATGTTTCCAATACAAGGTGGGGATGTGCTGGGGCATTGTGGGGCTTCCTCTTGTAGGGTGCAGATGTGAATCCGTCTGTCCTCCTTCAGTTTCATGCTCCACACACAAAAAAAAAAAAAAATGAAAACAAACAAACGTTGTGATCATACTTGAACGCTTACGTAATTTGAACCGGTTAATGTTAGACTCCAAGTAGGCCATAAATTAGAGGGATACGGGAAATGGCGTCAGAGGCAGCTTACAGAATAGATTTGCTTCGCAAGATAAAGTAGAACTGTAATTAAGTCTTAAATACACCAAAACCTGTTCATGGCCGGGTTAGGTTTTGCCTCTAAATTAATTAACAGAAAATGTTTATTCCAGAATCTGAACCTGGCCCTTATATAAAGCCCAAAGCCTGGGTTGAGCATAAAAAGTTTTACCTTTGTGTAATTTAATAAATTAATATGATATATTATTAATATATTATTATTATATGTAATATTATTAGGCTGGATTTGGGCTTTGGTTGAACTTATTTAAGAAAACCCGAGCCTAGCCTGAAAATAGTCAAATCTGATTTTAAAGCCCAAACCCATAGGCCTAAAATATTGCCCAAGCCCAATAAAGCACAGGACAGCCTGTTGGCTATCCGAGCCCATGAAGAAGTCTAGTCCTGAACTGCCATATAAAGTTGGGAACACCCCTTTCCATAAGAGATACCATTGTGGGAAGCCCCGGTGGACTAACAGAGACGATTACCAGACTTGGTTGAGATGGAATCCCGTTGCAAAGAAACTAGAGGGACTAAGGAGGGGCAAAATTGGAATTACGATAAATACATGATGCATTTGACATCACGTTTAATTGACCTTTGACATCCCTAAATACAACATGGTATATTCAAGTAATTTACCCTAAATATATTAAAGCATATATATATATATAATTCAAAATTTTAATATTACAGTGTATTAAAATTTATCAATCTGGAGGAAAATAGATTATAAACACATTGATGATTGCAGAGATATCATTTCACAAATCTCCCACTACTCAATTTTTCATGTTAATAGAAGGTGTAATAAGTGGTTGTTCATAGATTAGAGATCACATTGATGCCCTATAGAGTGCGCTCTACAGTACATCCCAACCGTGTATTGGAACTATCTCCCAATGGCATGTATGGGATATATTCCCAATGCATACTGAGACGTTCATGTGGGGTGCAGATGTGGACTCCATAGACTTGCAAGACATGCTTTATCTCTTTCCAAACCTTGTACAATTGTACTTGGTCTTTACTTGTTTCTTATGTGATTCTAATTCCTAAGCAGTTTAATGAAATTGCCATTTGGAGTCAAAACTGATAAGTTACCTAATATATAATAAGAATTAATGGCTCTGACAACTCTTGTATTATTTGAAAAACGCAATTTTGCCCTAGACTTCAAAGAAAAGGCCAACCGTAAGTAGATAACGTCTTGTGTTAGTAATACTATTCACAATCTGTTAAATAATGAATAAGATAATAGAAAAATGTTGATGTAACACCATTAAACTCAAAATATTGAAAAATTGAAGTGGGTACCGCTAAATAAAATAAAATTATTTAATATATAATTAATAAATGTCAAAAATAATATATAAGTGAGTCCCACTTGAAATTATATATGGGTCCCACTTGAACTTTCCTCTTTTCAGAGAAAAATAATAGGTGAGCCCCATTATAACTCCATTCAGCCAAGAAAAAATGTGTCATCCACCTGCTTATGGGTTCAACTTTGGAACTCTATGGTCTATACTATATAATTCATGTAGGAATGACAATTTTCCCTATCATATATATATATATATAATTGCTTATATTATATATATACCAAAATATATTAAAAACATTTTTATATTTTAAAGTATTTCTGTTATTTTAAGTAAATCTATTTTCTAAAAACATTTTAATTTAAAAATTTCAGAGACTTGGGTTCTGGATGGGGTACCCATCTCTATCAAGGATTGGTGATGGAGGGTCATTTTTATCCCTGATGGGATTGAAGATAGGGATTTGTTTCAAAGTTGGGATTAGGGATGGAGAATATGATCCCCACCCCGAACCCATTCCTAAATTCACGTGTCAATAAATTGGGCTTAAATCCATTTGTAAGTGGATGCCATCCATCTACATCTTAATCTAGGGGGGTGTTTGACAACATATTTGGTTTTGATTTTCCAAAAAAGAAAATGGATGCCATCCATTTTGTATGCATTTGTTTGCACCTTTGACGCAAGATTTACACTTTTTGTTTCTTGGTTGCACCTAAAAAATTGACACAAAATTTGTACCACCTTCCTCCTGATTTTATTTTGTACGGGGCGGGTTTGGGGCAGGGACCATACTCCTTATCCTCAATCCCGATTTTGAAATAAATCCCCGACCCCGATGGAGACAGGTTCCTGATTGAGAACCCAAATCCCTAAAATTTTTAAATTAAAAGTGTACTTCAATGCAATTCTTCTTAAGCAAAGAAAACACGAAAAACTTTTTTTAAGCCCTAAAGTTTACTCTAGTGGAGGGGCCACTATCTTAAAATTTTATAAACCATTACCTAAAGTACAAAATGCTCTCCTTCAAAAGAAGATAAAACTTGAAATAAAAAGTAAACTAAAATCTTCACTCTGCTCATTTGCATTCAGATCCATTTGCACTGCAAATGAGCAGAGCCTTAGTTGACATGCTGTACAGTGTTATGGTGATAAGATAGGATCTGGAATACAAAATGAACAAGATGGTCTTGTTTGAACGCAGCCCATTCTAATTTACATTGCATTGCTGATAAACTGCTTTGCGTTTGGGCAAATCCGGATCTTTTTAATAATTTAAGGGAAAATTTTAAGCTTGTGCCACAGGCTGCATTTGGTAACATTGTTATATATATATCGATGTAAACACAAATTTGGTCAAAATATGAGAATGTAAACTTGGTTCAATTGTGCATCGATAATTTTGTATTGTATTTGATTGTGATGGGTATAAATACAAATATCAAGACTGGAATTTACCATTTTTACATTCACCTAGCTTTGAGTGCAAAAGTTTGATTCTACTTTTTTTTTTTTTTTTTTGAGTAGCCTGGATTTTCTACCCATATGTACCCACAACACACTAGAGCTGCACATTTTAGTATATTAAAAGTAAACTTTGCTCCTATTTTGAATGTAAAGCTGTCAGGAAAAAGAAATTTAGTTTCCGTAGAAAGAGTTTTTCTTACCAAGCATTCAAGCAACTGGAAAAATGAACTGAAATATAAATTCATCTTGGTTCTAATTAAAATTCACATCTTACGAAACACAGCCCTCTTTTTCACACTTCATAATTGATTTCAACCATGAAATTAAAATATTTGGCTTCCAAGTACATATAATTGACTTGGGTTAGCTGCCGGGTTTTGGCCCATGGAATGCTTTTCTGGTACTCTGTATTTGTGGCAAATGAAATGTAGACTGGTAGGTGACCAATTAAAGAGGTCACGACCTAATACTATCTTGAGCAAGGTAGATGAAGAATATAGCACAATCCCAGATAGTGGGGTTAGGCGAATACAGTTCCATTAATTTGTTCTCTGTATATATGGCCGAATACGGTCTAGGGCTTGATAGGATGTCTATTTCATTCTGACCAATTCCTTTATCCTTGAATATTTGCACTGCGAGAAGGATTAGGAGATGATTCGACAACCACAAAACTAATTTATTGCTCTACAATATGCAATATGGTTCACCGTTCCTGTATGACTGTATCTACCATTCCAAGGAGCAAAGAGGATTGGCTGCTGGTTGGTTTTCATGAGAGAGTGTTGTACACGTTGGAGTTGGTAGCTAGATAGACAAGCTATGGATGATCCATGGGTTTCGAATGAAAGAACAAAGGTTGGAGAAAATTGAGATGGGAAGAGAGCAAAACCAAGAAAAGGAAGGAAAAGACCAGCATGTCATTCATATTATTTCTGAGGAGGTGAACAAGGATAGATTAGCTTCCTTGCAACAAAGGATCTTACAAGCGCCGCAGCTTCTAAACAGTTTGGCCGGCAGCCGCGACTGTTGCATCTTTAGAGTTCCTCAGAGCCTCATCGATATCAATGGGCAGGCCTACCAACCTCTTATTGTCTCAATAGGCCCTTACCACCGTGGCGAAGAACACCTGAAAATGATTGAAGAGCACAAATGGCGCTTCTTAGGCTCCTTTCTTTCTCGAACACAAAGGAGCTTAGAAGACTACTTGACTGACCTGAAGAAATTAGAGGAGAAGGCAAGAAAGTGTTATTCAGAGACCATTAACCTCGACAGCGATGAGTTTGTTGAGATGATGGTATTGGATGGGTGCTTTGCGATCGAGCTTTTTCGCATAGTTGGGAAGTCTGTGAAAGCTTCCCCCAATGACCCTCTCTTTGCCATGTCATGGGTGCTTCCTTTTCTCTTGAGAGACCTACTTAGGCTAGAGAACCAACTTCCCTTCTTTGTTCTCCAACGCTTGTTTGATCTATCAGAAAAGGAAAATATTGGTCTCTCCCTTGTCACACTTGCCTTGTTGTTCTTTGACTATGCCTTCGAATTCCTCGACTCTGCAGGTCGAACACTTAACGATCAAGTAGTTATTGACAAGTTCAACAACCTCCAGGGAAAACATCTACTCGATTTATTCCGCTCAAGCTTCATCTCAGAAGCTGAAGAAAAGCTGAAGAACGACACCCCGAAAAACAAAGTCGCCATCCCAGCATCTCAACAAAAGCAGATGAAGAAGAAGAAACCCAAAACCCAGGTGATTCAATGCGTAACAAAGCTCCGCAAGGCGGGAATCCAGTTCAAATCAGTGGAAACAGGTAGTTTTCTGGATGTGGAATTCAGAAATGGGGTCTTAAAAATGCCCAAGATAACAATGGATGATTTCATGAGCTCGTTCATCCTCAACTGCGTCGCCTTTGAGCAATGCTACAAGTACTGCACCACACACATCACCACTTACGCAACTCTAATGGACTGCTTAATTGACACAACCAAGGATGTTGGATATCTTTGTGATTATAATGTTATTCAGAATTACTTTGGAACGGATGCAGAAGTCGTTGGTTTCTTCAATAATCTAGGGAAAGATACGACGCTGGACATTCAGGATTGTTACCTCACCAAACTGTTCGACGACGTGAACCACTATTACTACAACAATTGGCATGTCTACTGGGCGAGCTTCAAGCATACATATTTTGATACTCCATGGTCGTTCATTTCAGCGGTAGCTGCTGTTGTGCTTCTTCTCCTAACCATGGCTCAGACCTTCTTCACCGTTTATCCTTATTTTCGTCCTCCTAATTAAGGAGTGAGACCAGAGAGACAGGTACGTAGTACTAAATGCACACTACCTGATACTTAGACCCCATTAATGGCTATTAGTTTATGAAACCACTAGATTATTGCGGAGTATAAACGCAGATTCTACAGTAGTTTATTATATCTATATTAATTAACTGGTACCATGTAAACAACATAGTGCTATAATCTTGCACACTAATTTAGACCGATAATATATAAAGGTTGCGCCTAAGAGAAGTACTTACACATTTTTGGAAAATTCTTACATGCATGGATGCAACATTTACAGTCTAGATGCTTTTCTGGATCCATGAAACATGCTTCATAAATTACAGTTTCAGTTATAAATTAGTATTTATGGGTAATTGGTTTTTAATGATTGTTGAACAAAGGCTTAAGCTGTGTTAGGTGAGGTCACTTAAATAGATTTTTATTTTTTAACATGACCCCTCATGTAAAAGCTTATTGGGTTTGAAGCATGAACAAGCGCATGACCACCTATAACTTTGATGAAATTTATTTAATTATAATGAGGGTGACAAGGATTGAAACTAGACGACTTGGTCAAAAAGGCTATAATACCATCTTAAAGAACAATTCAATTTAAAAGATTAAACTATTAGGTGAGGTCTCTAAATAAGTTTTTATTCACTTACATTGGCATGACTTGTTTGTCTGTTGACATTGAATTTGAATCAGAATATTACCCAATTAAGGTGATCTGAATTTGATATGTTTACAATTAAATCAATTATTTAAACATTTTTGTTTATGGATTGAGTATAGATTTACTGCAATTTGATTTGATAATACTTAAACATTTATTTTTATGCTTATATCTAAAATAATTAATATGTATCTATCATTGAAGTTGGTTTTAACATTGTATCGCTTGGTGATGAGTCATAGGCCCAAGTCTCAATAAAAGTTATTTTGTTTGTGATACATAGTTCCAAACAAATTTTTAAAAGGTTAAAGGCAAAGACAAGATAGCTGCTATGTGCCGAAAAGGTGAGGTGTAAACCTCAAATTATAAATATAATTTTTTTTTTTAGTTTTTAACTTTGTATGTTATATATAAATACAATGTATGTATGTATGTATGTATGTATGTATGTATGTATGTATGTATGTATGTATGTATGTATGTATGTATGTATGTATGTATGTATGTATGTATNATGTATGTATGTATGTATGTATGTATGTATGTATGTATGTATGTATGTATGTATGTATGTATGTATGTATGTATGTATGTATGTATGCATGCATGTATGTATGTATGTATGTATGTATATATGTATGTATATACATGCACACAATTTATTTTATAACAAAGTTACGCTTTATGTTATATATATATATAACATGAATCTTATATTTTTTAATTTTTATTTTCTTTTTTGTTTTATGTTCATAACCTTCTATATCTAAATTAAATAATCTATACATATATTAAAATTATTTGTAATATTTTATACATTTAAGGATACAATTTATTTATTATATATCAAGTTTTCTGTTTATATTGATATTTAGTTGTCTTAAAATTAATCATATGTTTTTGGAATTTGATTTTTTACTTCTTTTGTGGTCATAATTTACTAGAATAAAATAATCTATTTATTTAATTTGAATATTTCATAGTTTATTCATAAAACAAAATAAATTTATTTCTAATTTCTTTATATATTTTCAAATACAATTTTCTTTTCATATTTAATTTATACATTTACTTTCTATTAAATTATATTTTTTTAATATGATACTTTTTCAAATTTATTTTACATATATAACCTTTTTTTGCATAAATAAAATAATACCATTACTTAATTTACATATGTGATTATATTCTATTTTATTTTTCTTCATTATAACCTAATTTATAACTGTTGAAGAATTAAAACTAGCAAAAGGATCTACCTTCGGCTGGTCGGCCTAATAAAGAAAAAATTGTCCGTACAAGGGTATTTTGTTTGAAGGTAATTAGATTAGGGCATCAGAAAGAAACCCTACTCTAACAAAGTAACATATGTACATTTCGTAAGAGAAAATAAATGAGATATTTTTGGGTTAAAATAAATTTATGAAATATTTTTTGGTTTAAATTGTTTTGTTTTATTTATAGACAACTGAATAATCAAGTTTTCTTGAATTTTAGGGAGTGGTTATAACTTGTTTATAATAGTTTTTCTTTTTATTTTTCAGTTTTAGTGCTTTTTATATGCCTCTTAAAAATAGATGATGTAGCCTATTAGCATAGGGGCAAGGCACCGAGGCCCAGTGTTTTGGCTCTGTCGTAGTGAATCATCTCAAAGCCTTAAAACCATGGTTCTAAGTTTTTTTTTTTTAATAACAAACAAAATTTTAGTTATTTCTAGTTTAGTTTTATTAAAAAAATTGTTCCATATCAATCTGGAATCCAAAATTTTAAATTCAATGAATTAGATTAATTATATTCTATTCTAATCCAAATTGCTCAATTTAAAAATCCCATTTTACATGAAGGGGGCGCTTTGTAACTCATCCTGATCCAGCTGCTATTGGAGGTTTGTTCCACTCCACCTTGGCTCATTAACTTGCTTGCGCCCAATAATTGCAGGAGGTCGTTCCTGTCTTTTGCATCAGTCTCGATCGGTTAAGCATATTCAAAGGCATGAGACGAACCAGGCTGCTTATACCCTTTCTAAACTTGCGATTGGTTGCTTATACCCTTTCGATCGATTGAGGAGGCTCTCAACCATGTGTTGCCCATATATATATATATATATATATATATATATATATATATCTCAATGATGTTTCCTCTAATTTTTTCAATGCTGGTTGAATGTGTCAGAGAATAAAAACCTATTAGAGACTTTAACTAATTAACATAGTTTAAATTTTTATATAAGTTGAACGGTTGAGATGGTACCAAAGTTTATTTAACCAAACGGTATGTGCAATTACTATCAATTTGATTGTAATTAATTAAATTTTAACACAAGATATGGGTGGACTGGACTTGTATTTCTCCACGCTTCAATGAGTTTTCACCTGAAAAGACGTAAACCTATTCACTATTCAAGAAGCCCATTTCCTACTCACTTTTTCTATTCACTCTCTACCTGCAATGAATTATTGGAGTCCACACCTCGATGTGTGGCTCCAATTCACAGCAGATAAAGAATGGATAGAAAAAATGAGTAGAAAACCCCCGAGTGCTGAAAGGTTGTTTGAAAATGGAATTGGCCATAGAGCTAGCCTTTCATTCAATTCATTTAATGGAGAAAAGCAGCTAACTATATATCCACGTAGCACCAAAGCATACCATGCGTACCTTTAATCTTAATTTAACACGAATGTTCAGGAATCGAAAACTTTGTCAACCACCCACCTATATTGATTGTTGACTTTGTCAAGGGACACTTCTTGTCTGTCATAAAATTCCACGGACGACATTTTCGTCAATGAGATGAAAGCACATCGAGTAACTTGTCACCACAAATATTGCGGAGCTTGTGGATCCATAACTCCAACGAGATATCTAGATAAGGGTGGGGGGACCTTTCTAACTCGAATCAAATATATAGAAGGCTTAAATCTTCCACGAACCAACCCAGAAACTTGTTTTCATACTTCCGACTTCCTCATTCCAACTTTGAACTTTGATTTGTTAGCGCTGTTGAATATTGTAACCCTATCAGGCTATCACCTTCTTTCTTTCGGCCGGTGTATATATATGGTTCTAAACAGTCCTGAACAATACAAATGTACTCCGATTAGCTTCGATTGTAGTTTCTTCACTTTTATTTGTTTAATTTCCGCAGAGAGTAATACTAATTGGCTGCGGTTTGCCTTCCCAAGCTCTCCTTCTAAAGCACTGACAGACAAAGCTGTTTGAACTGTCGAGCTAGTGTTTCATCTGCTTCTTTATTCTGCCAAAATTTATAAGATATGTCAAGCGATTGCAAGGAGTGGGTATCGGAGGAGCTGATGAGCTCTTCTCAAACCTCAAGTCATGAGCATGGTGGTTGTGATATCAATTCGCAGTTCTACTCCAAAGCAGCTGATGAGAGAACCCCATATCATCAATTCCTTCAACCTGCTGCAGCTTGTAACGTGAATGTTTCTGAGACAAGGCAACGGCTTCGTCCATGCCAAGAAACCACAAACTATTACTTGAGCTCAAAGAGGAGAAGAAGCACATTAAAGAAGGATTACAGGATTTGATGATGAGAGCTTCAGCCAAACTGACCAAGAAAGGCCCTGAAATTCTTCCCCAGACCTTACCCAGAGCTTCATCAGGAAGGGATTCCTCACTGAAACTTGAGCGTTTCAAAGTACGGATTCTTAATCTGGAAGGCACTCAACAAGATGACCAACAAACAAGAGAAATCAAATACAAATAGTCAAATTTTGTTTAATATAATGTAAAGTAGTAGTGATGATGTAGCAAGAAATTAACCATGTATATTCTTTTTTTTTTTTTTGGGAGGTGGGGGGGAGAGAAAGAATYCCCTTGTCCATTCTTCAATTGGCAAGGATGGGCCAGGCTCGAACCTAGTGGTATTGCGTTCCTCCAGGCTCATCAAGACCCGGTAAGTAGGTTCCCAGCACAAACTGGGCCACTGGACCTGCAAGTCTGGTCCAAACTGAGCCTTAGTATAAGATCTGGACTGGGCTATTTACCAAGACGGCCAAAGAAAGGGAGGTAAATATAAGTGTATAACAGTTTAAATATTTTGTATTTATTTTATTTATGTTTGCATAAATTATGGGTAAAGATATAATCAAATTTAATTTTTATGATCTGCATCAAAATCAAGGCAAGTATCCATTTTATAATAGTATATATAAGATTGTTTTTAGGAAAAATCTATGTTACCATGGTAGTAGAATAATTTTGATCAATCAAAGCTCCCCCGTAAATTTTGATGAATACCACCTGAATGGTCTTTGATTGGCTGCAAGCTCTTTTCCGTATCATGTGTGTTTCCAATATCATGTCAACCCTACTTTAACATTAAAGAGTAGGCTTGGAGTAGGTATGCTAGCCCGTTTGTTGAACGAAAAACTCTATGGGGATCAGAAGCCTTTCAGTTTGCAACTCAGTTCGGGCATATTAAGAGGGAATATTGCAATGAAATAACATTGAATGGTTGTTGTGATAAGGATGAGAGAGTATAAATTAGGATAGAGTTTCAGCTGAATAACGATTTTTCAGTCGATGAGTATGTAATTGCAATTCTCCAATTCTATCAATGAAATCTTTTGAGCCTTCTCTGATTTTACATAGCATCAGAGCAATTCTATCAATGATGTATCTGCTAAGAAAGGTATTAACTTCTTGATCACCAATTGCAGATACTTGAAATAATCATGATCTAGTTAAATATGGAGAAGGTGAAAACTACTTTTTATAATAAAATATAAACATGCTATTAAAAATAAAAAGTGGACTTACAAAAAAAAAAAAAAAAAAAAAACTGCACTGCTCTTCAGCCCAGCCTACCCCCAAATCAATGGTGAAACCATAAAATCAATAATTTTCACTTAATGCATTCAAAGAAGCTTTTGAATTTTATATCCGTTTTGTGTTGTAGGAACATAGTTCTGCAATCAAGCTCTCATAAGTTATTAACTATTTATGTGTAGCTAGACAGCCATGGAGGAGAAAATTTTCTATGGGGATTTTTATCTTTAGTTGATAATATTTTGAATCACACTAAGATGGTATGTTGAAGTATCAATATTTATACTTGGTTCTTAACATTGGAAATTGGGAAAATAAGGTGTCTTGCACAATTGTTTATTATAGTGTAGAACACATAAGCATCACATACGACACTCAAAGTGGAAGAATACTCCTGTTGGAGGAAATGCTACAAAAGGTATTTCCTCTAGAACCCCTAAATATGCACAAAACCCAACCTGATGGAAAAATGTTTGAATTTGAAATACCCAATTAAGCATAATTTTAGAATCGGAAAGTCAAAGTGCCTACATAGTGCTTATGTGTAAGTTAAGACCGCAAATTTAAGGCTATGATCCAAAACATACCCTAAACCTTTTTAGCTCAGTTTGCAAAGAGTGCAAATATAAATATGTTTGGTGCAAAATGTTGTATGTGGTGCAATTTGTATTTGTAAACGGTGTTACAAATATGTTTGGCAATTGTTCAAGGAACTCATTTGGGGCTCAGCAGTCAAGACTCAAAATGAAGCTACTCACCTTTTTGCCTTGAAAATTTAACTTGAAAAATGAAATAACATTAATTTAGAAAAAAGGAAGCTCGCTTCCAAAACGATGAACAAGTTAATAAATGGATTTTTTAGAGGAGTTCCACTCTCATGTACGTCAAATATAAGACTGTGGGAGAACCTCCTTCTCAAGTAAATGTTTAACCTAAAAGCATGATCCTTTAGGTGACATATCTGAATAGGTATTTATTCTCTAATATGACCCCTTACATTAAAGCCCTTTGGGCTTGAAATGGAGACCCGTTTCAGTCAGGACAAATCCATGCCCATACCGTTCTACATCATTTTTCAATCTTGCACTGGAATATTTCCCCATAAAATAAAGCATACAAGTATAGAGATATTCTCAATGCAAGACAGTAAAGACTGCCCGAACAGAATTTGCCCTGATTGAATCCAAACTTCTTGAAATGTAGGCAAGTACATGTCTACCCATACCTTATGCTGAAATTTAAATAATGAGGCAACAACAATTGAACGCTAGACCATTTGATAAAACTGAACAACTATTTGACAGTCCAAATTGATTTTAATTACACAATTTARATAAGAGAGTTTAAAGAAATCATTCTTAGAATATAAGTTAATATTCTAAGTTAAGAACAAAAAATAAAGAAAGAATGAATGAATGAATTATTTTAAAGTAGTATTATATATACAAGTATGTACACTACAAGAGTATTTTGATTCTAGAAGGAATTATAGTGATTAAGAAGCCCTCCCAATAATGATTCATGTTTTCAAACCTAACATTCCTCACTCGTCATTTTAGGTAGTATCTGATAGCTAGCCTGAATTAATTAAATTTCCATGATCACAACTCACAAGGCGTGGCTTGCTATAACGAAGCTTCTAACCTACTAGTCTCCCTACTTGTTTAGTTACATATAACTCTCTACTGTGGTTTTAAATTCATTGTGATAGCCCAAATAATAGTTGGCTAATTTATCTATGCTTCTAACCATGTGATTCCCTTCTCACCTTCATCTCAAACGCCCGGGGCAACTCTCTCGTCAAAGGCCCTTGTCATTTTATAGGCATTCCTTGGGCTGTGTTTGGTTTGAAGGAAAAGATAGGAAACCTATAGAAATCCTTTTCATATATACCTTTAACTTTTCCTTCAAACCAAACACAGTCTAATTAATTAAAAAACCTTAAATTTTGGTAAAATTCGGATTTCCTGCTAACCTCTTTCTCCTCTCAGGCCACATGTCCCTATCTGTCCAACTTCCCAACAAGCGTTAACTCTCGGTTGATTAAATTATTTTTTAGTTCCCTAGTTACTACAATTGCAGAGAAGCTTTAATGCACGCTAATTATTACAAAAACAACTTGCCAGCTCCAATCTCTCACCCCTGTCAAACATTACAGGTCTAGAATAACTCGGCCGGAAACCCCACTTAAATGCAACTTTGTTTGCAGAGGACGGCAGTGCCGAAAACCAAGAAGGAAGGGTGAAGTGTCAAATCAGAAAGATAATGCAGATCGTTTTGTCAAGGTTTGTAGAAAGATAGGGAGAGAGAGAGAGAGGGGAAGAGGAAGCCAAGTGTTGGTAACAAAGATGAAACCCAGCTTCCTTCCGATTCGATTTGGGGTTCGTTTTTCTTTTGAGAATCAAGATCTGGCAAAAAGGACGTCATTCTGATCAGTATAAAGAGAAATAGAAAACCCAGAGCTGCTTTTATAGGCCAAGACCGCTCCAAACGGTTCGGACAAAATTTAATGAAGGATTTAAAATCTCTCCCTTTCTTCTGTTAGTCTCTGTAATTTTTGTATGTATTTGCTTTGTAACAGTGGCAACTAGAGATCTTTAACTACTGAGTCACTCACTCTCTTCTCTTCTTCATGTCTCTTGTCTCTCTAACTATAAAGTATCATTTTAAAAAGCAACGCTCAGGTCAAACTCTCACTCAAATTGTAATTTCCCAATTAATTGCCGTGGATTTAAAACAAAAATTAAAAAACCACTACTGTATATTTGCATTATATGTGTTGGAAAAATGGGGTCATTGAAAACTTTGGAAGAGAAGTTCTGAGGCACGTCTGAAGACATTATCTTTACAATGTTATTTGTCCCCACTCAGATTTATTGAGTTTGTTGTTGGGTTATAGGCAAATTCGTTCCCATAATACAGCAGAGCCTTAGGCGAGAATCTGCAACCAGCAAAGTTGAAGAGTCTCCAAAGAAATGCGCGGTATCAAACCTCCATACTCTCTTCTACTATTTCTAAGGATAAGTTCCTATTAAAATACTGAAAACAAAGCTTATAATTTTTCAATGTGGGACAAGTTCAAAAATGGGTTTTGTAAGAGAAAAACAAATTTTCCAAACAAGTGTGCAGGTGCAATTTCTCATGTAATTGACTAATCAAACCCATTGGATTTAATCTCTTATGGGATTAAAATCCAACAACCCCCACATTGATTGATCAATTACATAGTTCTCTTTCAATTCAAACTACTATGACACAGTTATGTATACAAAAGGTGTTTATCAACTTAAACCTTTTGTTAGTATAGATATCTCAGAGCCTTGTCAAAGTTATTGGTGGTAAGACCTTAAACCAATTACTCTCAAGATAGATCGGAGACACCCATACACACAAAAATGTCCAGTCTCTGCAAGAGTTTCAAGTTTTGCTCAACATTGTTATGGCCATGTGCTTCTTTCTTAGTTTCATGAACAATCTCAAGARCAAACCCAAACTCTCATGAGAAGCGGCACCACTTCTATGTTCACATAGGTGAAGTTCCACTATGTGTTCCGTTATTTGACACATTTCAGAAATTCATTAAGAGTTTAACTCAACATCTCATCATAACGGACAACACTGTTTATGTTGTGATGGAAAATTTCTCAATGTCTGTGCTAACAGTCACATTGTTGTAACTTGTTGTTACCCATTAAACCCAATACTGATGGTTTTTCAATTCAAGTCGGGTTATCATTATAGGTGATTAAGTAAAGGGTTTTAATCCCATCTCTTTGGTTGTCATTTTTACCAATTCTCTGACCAAGCCCTTGTTAAGAGGATCAACCGAGTTTTTACTTGACCTCACATAGGTTATAGTGATGACTCCATCTTGAATCAGTTGGCTAACATATTCATGTCTCAAACTTATATGTCTGGACTTACCATTGTAGGCTTTTGATAAAGTTGCCTCACTATCATAGTAAATGGAAATTGGAGGCATAAGATTAGTCCAAAGTTTTATATCCAATAATAAATTCCTAATCCATTCAACCTCTTTTCCAGCAGTCGCCAATGCTATGAATTCGGATTCCATGGTCGAATGAGATATACAAGTTTGTCTCTTGGATGCCCAAGAGATTGCGCCCCCACCAAGAACCAAAATCCATCTAGAGGTGGACTAAAGTATTTAGCACCCCTATCACTTCTAATGATTTTAATTTTCTTTTTTAATTGATTTTCAACTTTAGTTTGATATAGTTTAAACATGTCAAAGGCTTCATCCTTAGTTCTCATAAAGTAGACATAAGTGTACCTAGAAAAGTCATCTATAAATGTTATGAAATATTTCTTATTTCCTCTAGTTAATACACCATTAAGTTCACAGATGTTAGAATGAATTAGTTTTAGAAATTGAGAATTTCCCTCAACACTCGGGAAATGTTTTTTARCCATTTTAGATTTTACACATATCTCACATTTATTAGTTGATTCATTACTGTAAGAAATTATACCAAGTTTGCTCATGTTCTTTATGGATTTAAAATTCAAGTGTGCTAATCTATCATGCCATAAAGAGAAAGAATTAACAATATAAGCAGAAACTTTTCCTTCATTAATACTTAATTTGAACATACCATTACAACCATATCCCTTTCCAACAAACATCCCATTCTTAGATAGGATTAGTTTGTCGAATTCAAAAACAACTTTGAATCCCTTCTCATAGACAAGGTTTACTGAGACCAAGTTCTTTATAATGTAAGGAACATAGAGAACATTTAGGAGAGTTAGTGTCTTTCTCGAGGTGAAGTTCAATTCCACACTGCTTCTTCCAGGAACTTTGGCACATGATTTGCTTTTCCATCTGTACCTCCTAGCCATCAATCAGTTCTTCATATGTCTTGAACAAAGACTTGTCCTTGCAAACATGGACTGTGGCGCCTGAATCAAACCACCATCCAGAAGACGATTCTACCATATTTACTTCAGTAATCATGGCCACCAGATTGTCTTCCACCATGTTTGCGGACTTGGTTCCACCTTTCCGATGTCGGTTTCATTGAGATTGTTGTTGGGTTGCAAGTAAATTCGTTCCCAGGATACAACAGAGCCTTGGGCGAGAATCTGCAGCTAGCAAAGTTGAAGAGTCTCCGAAGAAACCTTTTGTGAGACTACAACAGACTGGATTGAGAGAGAGAGAGTGAATTTCAAAAATGTGTGTTTTAGAAGTCTGATTCATACTCCTTAAATAGTTTATGAAGAGGTATGAAAAAAATGTAGGTGCTGGTTCAGAGAAGGCACCTTGAATAGTCACAATTTCAAACATTGTGACTGTTTAAAAGGTAGTTAACAGTTAACTTTGAATTGTGCCTCTTGATCACACCTGATTGAATCGTGACCGTTGATCTCATCAACGGTGATCAACGGTCAGCATCGTACCAAAACCAAAGTTTTCCTTCGTGAGCCACACGGGTGCGAGCAAAGCACGCCTCATTGCACCATACACATGCGTGTGCGCACGTGTAAACCAATTCCTATTAAAATACTGAAAACAAAGATTATAATTTTTCAATGTGGGAAAGGTTAAAAAGTGGGTTTTGTAAGAAAAAAACTAATTTTCTAAACAAGTGTACAGGTGCAATTTCTCATGTAATTGACCAATCAAACCTATTGGATTTAATCTCTTATGAGATTAAAATCCAACAATATATTCCTCATAAAATAAATTTTAATTGAATTGAGGCTCCATCAACCTCCCAACTGTCGCCATGTTTAGAATGCATTCCCAATCAAGACTAGAGAGAGGGAGTGGTGATGGATCATGCATCATGAGCCGCCTAACCCCAGTTTGGATTTCCTGCTAACCTTTTCTCAAAAGATTAATCCATAAAAAATAAAATTAACAAAGAGTTAACCTTCAT
Organism: Nelumbo nucifera; assembly: GCF_000365185.1. The sequence continues at coordinate 1,824,024 of NW_010729078.1, read as the reverse complement.
TGAACATTTATTGGAAAGTTGGACAGACAGTAACAAATGGTCTGATTTGAGTGGATTAGCAGAGAAGAGAGGAGAAAGAGATTAGCAGAAAATCCGAACTGATATATAATACCTCCAATTCCATGCCTGGCTATTTCATCTCTTAACCAGAAATGTAGATGTGCAAATGGGGTTAATTTCAACTATATCCGGCTTTAGTTGGGGCTCCAGCTAGCCCGTTAAAATTTTAATTAGCATATGTTGTTCAACCCGATTCAACCTAAGACGCATACCACCTAATTGACGGCCCACTCTTTTATGGCTAATCCTGGCCTGGCCTCAAATACAAATAGTCCCCAATTTGTGAATTGTGATCATGTTCGATAGCTGCCCCATGTACGTATTGGGAACTGACTTTGGCATGGTCAACTTATGCAGCTTTTCCAAGAATACGCGTTAAAAACAGCAGAGAATCAGATGTTTTCTTATTATGCCCGATTTTGTCTTTACCCTTCTTTCCTTTTGTCTTTTTATCTGAAACTAAATTTCTTTATTCCATAGTACAAAGACTTCAAACACACAACCAACCCAGACGACTGATGATTCTGTAAATAGTACCATATGAAGCTTCAGGGTTATGTAAGTTGGTTGGCTGTAATATTGATGTACTTATTTGGAGAAAGAGAGGGGTTATTAGGAGTCCGCCGATAAATATGAACATAGTTTTCGTGAACAGGAGATTCGGACTCGGTTATTAATAGTATGTTGACACCAAATAGCAAAAAAGGAAAAGATGTGCTACACTCAATTAACAAGACCAGGTATGTTAGTGGTGACTGGGTAATGGGTGCAGGCTGCACCCGTGTTCATGAAAAATAAAAACCAAAACCAGTAAGCTGAACTAAAAATTTCAATTAACTGAAATATATATTTATATATTATATATTTTTTATATATCATACATAATTATAGTATTTATATTAAATATTAAAAAAAAGAAATAATCTATAAGATACCTAAATGTGAATGCCCCAGGTGCAGGGTATGGAATGCAGGCCCACTGGCATTTATTAGATAAAGAATCTGTGGAGGCGTAATTTGAATTAGCCTATGTTAACATTCTATAGTTATACATTGGGCTACCGTGCAAGTGCAGGTCCACTGGCATTAACTACGTCAAGAACCTTCCTTTCCGCGGATTTGAACCGTGAATAGGTCTAATGTTAAGTAATAACTTATTGGGTCATCGATTTTTTTTTTTTCACAAAATTGCACCATACTTACAACCTTTTTTTAGCTGTGAATCGAAAATATTTCTGTACTTATTTCTAATTCATGGGAGATATTTCTGATACACGGGTGTAGGGAGGGAGACTGTGAGTACCAAATCCAATTTCTTTTTTTCCGCTGAATTACAGTTGAAGAGCACGAATTTCGTGACCGTGGTCACAGCACTCCCTTGCAAGTTGCAACCCCATGAAAACTGATTTTATTTTTTATTATTTCCACCATTCGTGTCTCGTGTGTCAATTCATCATCGAGGGTTGCGGTTGCAGCAGACGTGCTTTCCACAAAAGTTCGGATCCTCGATCGGACTACGGTAGGACCGTTAGGTTGGAATTTCATGGATTGAGTCAACAATTTCTACCTTTTTTTTTATATAATATCCCTTGACCCGTGCCGTGGTTGAAAACATAAGAATTGGTGCAACTCTGTTAGCAACCGGGTCCAGGTCAACATTCCTGTAGACCAACCGACATATGACGCCTGCTTCGTTTTTCTTGGAAAGACAGAACTTCTGTTCCGAGTATGTTCATGTTCATGCACTATTAATCGCGTTCCAATCCAATCGGCCAAAGAGTATAATGAATTGTCAAACTATAAATAGTAGTACGTAATACAAGGCTTAAGCTCATCCAAAGCCAACCCGGCCGACTAGGACTACCTCAAATATTTAATCATTCTCAGCTGGTTTCCCTCTGCAACCTTTTCGATCGAGTTTCGACTTGGCGTTGCGAGCTTCTCCCTCCAGGCTCCAACACATCCACACAATCACAAACTTATTGATTCACTGAGCGTCTTAAAGGAAATCATGGCAATCCATGGCCCTCGAAAGGCACTGGAGCTTCCTGAATCTCCTCACTTGTCAATACATACCATACAGCAGCGTCAGCGATCCTCCATGTCAAATTCTTTCCACCCCATTCTACCTATCTCTTTGCACCAGCTTTGCACTCCATGGCAACATCAGAACCATAACCTCCCATCATGGCTCCTCAGCGACGGATGCATTGAATTTTCCCCCGCAGCTGCTGACCCCACCAAATCAACAGAAGACAACTCTAGAGTTCGAACATGGCAGAGGAGTTTGAGCCTTGATTCTCCACACACCCCATCTACATGGGAAGCAGAGTCCTTACAGCAGCAATACTCTGAGACAATAAACGTGATGACTCCTGCAATGGAAAACCCGTGCAACTTATTGCGACAGCTTTGCACGCCATGGCAAGATCAGAACCTTCAGTTGGTCCTCGAAGCTGCTCCTACCAACATTTTTCTGGAATCATCACCAGCAATACATCGCCAACTAAGGGTTCCTACAGCGCTGCAGTTAGAAAATTCTAGCCCAGCAGTGAGATTTAGATCAATTCAGAGGAGTTTGACCATAGGTTCTCCACATACTCCATCTAAATGGAGAGAGTCCTCACTAAAGCAGGAGCGATTCAAAATACGAGGTCTTGATCTTGGACAAGAGTCCCCGATGAAGCTCAATCGTTTTAAAGTGCGGGCTCTTGATTTAGGAGATGGGATTCAAGAGGCCCAGGGAGACAAGTAGGATATGAAGAACAATTAATATTGCTTGCTAGCTAGCTCGAAATTGTTAGATATATATATATATATATTACATGGAAGAAAATTAAAGACCTTACTCTTCCAATCCTTGAAGAGTCATATACTTTTTTTCATGCATTCTTTGATTCATTTATTCATTTATTTGTTTTCTTTTAGTGGACCTTATGTAGAGATATGTCCACAGAATGTGTAGAGATATGTATCATTTATGGATAATAATAAATAAGATTGGTTTTAATTTGCTATATATTTTGTGTGTGGGTGTCATCCTTATTTTACAATTACAATGGGTCGGTTTGGTTCGTAGTCGGAATTAAAATCGGAATTGGAATTGAAATCAAAATTCTCCAGTATCAGAATCGGAATGATCCATTTCCATAGTCTATTTAATTCAGACAGGAATGGGAATGAGAATTAAAATCAGCAGGAATGGAATTTCATTCCCAAAAGAAGGATAAGAAATAGCCATTCCCTCAAATAGGGAAATGCCATTTCAGCAAGAATGGGAATGAGATTCCAATTCCACCCAACCAAATAGTTGAAATTGGAATAGCATTCCGATTCCAATTCCAATTCCAAACCCCTATTCCTGCAAACCAAACAGGGCTAATGTTTTATATACAGATAGCTAGAACTTTCACAAAAAAAGACTAGTTGTGACATTCCGCCTAATCAGTTGTGACATTTGGAATGACTTCATTTCTGACAGAAAGGAAAAGAAATTATCACAATGTTTAATATACAGTCACACAAATGGGGGAATGACATCCGTTTCCGCCTATTCATTCACATTCCGATCGACTAAGCATCCGAAAATGGAATGACCCATTCCAATTCCGATTTCAGGGTCCTATTCCCTCGAACCAAACAGATCCTCAGTTGTTTTAAGAAGGGTTCACATGATACCACATAATCCAGATTACTAGCAGAATGTTAATGGCTAAACTCTCAAGTATTGATTTTTTAAAGTACTGAATCCCTTGTTGTGGCAAGGGAAAATTGAGGCCCTCAAAATTAATGTCACTACCCCCAAGTATATAGAAGGTACATCACTCTAATTTGATATCTTAATTAATTTTACCGAGAATAAAAGAGATTGGGCTGGAAAGCAAAGTATGGTGGGTCCACCAGGCCATATGGCACACAGCCACCCACATAGCATAGTAGCATATAAACAAGGTGGTTGTATAATCTTTATGATGGGATTGGTCCATAGTGCCAACTCACCTCGACCTTATCTAAATTACTCTGGAATTGCAATTCAGCAAAAGTACATGATCTGCACCTGCACCTGAGTTTGAGGAACACCCCCCCACCCCCCACTCCCTAAAAAATAAAAAATAAATAAATAAAAAGTTTGTTAGAATTAGGTAGCGTTTGGATCCATAAGCACTTTGGGCTATGTTAGGACCTGGACCGTTTGGTTGGAATTTCGATCGTGGGACGTCGGGTCAAAAATTGCCACCCTTGTCTGTGGCTGCAAACCATGTAGAAGTGTAGAACCGGGTTCTGGTCCCAGACCTATATGGTAATCTCATCGAGTACTCAACTGAAAGTTCTGTGATCATGCACTCTGTACCCAGTCAAAGTCAAAATTCGAGCGCGGCATTTGAGCCAAACGTGTGACCTCTCTTGCCTAGTTTTCTTCTGGGTAATTGTAATTGTGATCACTCTTGCAGTCTCTCTTATGAAATATAAATAGATAGTTAAAGCACCAAAGCCAACAAAAAAAAATTGCATTCCTTCTGGTTTCCCTGGCAAGATAGCTAGCTAGCCCTTTAATCAAGAGGAGGAGAAGAGTTTTGGCTTAATTAATTTATTTGCGAGCTCCTCCCTCCGGCGCACTCACACAGGCACATAGCTGTTTCATCTGCCATTAATTTGATTCTCCTCTCCAAAAGAAAAGAAAAGAAAAACATGACGACCCATGTCCCTGAAAGGGCACCATCAGAGCTTCCTGAATCATCTCCTCAGTTCTCAAGATATGGGTATACGGCCTCACAACAAGACTCTGAGACGATGAACACGAGGACGTCTGCCATGGCGAATTCTTTCCGTCCAAGCCCATATATCTCTTTGCAACGTTTCTGCATTCCATGGCAAGACCAAAGCCCTCGAGTTCGAATGTTGCAGAGGAGTTTGAGCATGGATTCTCCACACACACCATCGAATTGGCAAGCAGAGCTCTCACAGCAATACTCCGATGCAACAACGGCGAGCAGAGCAACGCCTACCATGGCAAGTTCTAATTCGTTGCGACAGTTGTGCACGCCATGGCAAGACAGGAATAACCTTCAGTCGTCGGCAGTACTCAACAATATTAGATATGGTGAAGCTTATCCAGATAGTCCCATCATCGCTTTTCCGGCACAACCAGCACCAGAAGCTGTCCAAGTGAGAGTTCCTGCAGCTTTACAGGTAGAGAACTACAGCCAAGTGAGATTTCGAACGCTACAGAGAAGTTTGACCATAGGTTCTCCACATACCCCATCACAATGGGGAGAGCCCTCGCTAAAGCAGGAACGCTTCAAAATACGGGGTCTTGATTTAGCAGAAGAGTCTCCAAGGCTGAAGCTTGAGCGTTTTAAAGTGAAGAACTTTGTTATAGACGACCAAGGAACTACAAGGTACCGCTAGAACTAGCAAAGCCTTATTGAAGCTTCTTAGATAGGTAAAGAGCAATTCTCCAAATTGTTAACCAAGAAGGTCTGGAGGTGTTGTCCATATATCCTTGTAGAGTTCTATATATATAATCTAATTTTCTTGTAAAAAGAAGCTGATCAAGCTCTTGCAGCGAAAAAATTCAGCACCAAGCAATTAATATCCTGATTTTCCATAGGGATAGTATAATTATTGATTTTTCTGTATCATGTCTTTCCGGCATCAGATAATTATTGATTATCAACTAAAACTAATTTTGTTTTAATACAAAATTAAAACAACCAAATTCTCAAACTCTGAGCTCTAAGCAGGTTATCACAAACGCCAGAAAAACAAAGATAGCTTGTAGGTTTTTATACCCCTCAAGCTTATCTATCTCATGTTAAAATTACAAAATAAAACGCATAATAGTAATCACTTTCCCCCCATTCATATGGAGAAGAGAGTTTCTAAGCGGGGAATTAGTATAAAAGGATAGACTCTACTGCTGCTTATGTTTGAATTTTATGTCTTTTATCTGTGACATGTAGCGGTGGCAATTGGGCGGGTTGGGTTGGATTTGGTTTGCTCAACCCAAACCCATCTAACCTGTCAACCCATTAATGAGATAGTTATATAAAATTAAATGGTTGGGTTCAACCCAAATTCGTCTTGATTCAACCCAACCCGTCCAAATTCATTAATCTTATATTTTATGTATTTAAAAGATAAAACTCTTCACTTAACAAATAAGTTGGCCATAGGTTGGTGGTAATAGTAACTGTTATTTACACAAATGGTGAAGCCATTTAATTATGATTGGGTTTCGGTTTTGACCGAACCACTTAGGTTCAAACCAATCAAACCAACTTAAACTATCTAATTGCTTTGTCTTCAAACTAATCACATTAAGAGTGGTTGAACTGTTTGGATTCCGATCAGTTTGGTTGGACCAGACTGGACCGGTTCAGTCAATGGCAGATTGACTCAGACCGGCCTATATCGGTTTGCGCACAGGATTGGGATCAAACCGACTGGTTTGAAGCATTCGGTCCGGGTTTCAGATCGGATCAGATTGTGCCTGGCTGTTTGGTCCATTTCGGGTTCGGGTTGGGTTCGGACTGGGCTGGTTGACCCAAACAAACTGAACCGAGGTGATTGGGTCTATTCATATTTAGATTGGGTTTAATTAGTCCAGACTCGGGTCGAGTTCATTTGGATTTATGTCGATTTGGGTGAAGTGTGTTTGTTCAAAGCAAAACTAATTTTAGTTAATAATTAATAGAAAATTAATGTATTAATTATAAATTATTCCACTCAAATGAAGAAAATTAAAAAAAAAAAGACTAAAAAATTAATGCTTGTATTTTTAACGGTTAACCCAATGATAATCCACAACCCAACCCGACCCAACCTATTTAAATTAACCCAATGAATGATCAACCTATTTCCAACCTGTCAACTAATGGATTAGATAATAAGTGGATTGCGTGAAAAATTGCCACTTCTAGTGGCATGGCGGAGATCTTTTCTTATTGTTCATATTATTATATCAAATTTTGTTGTTTAACGATTTATCTTGTTTATATGAATTTTTCATTAATGTTATCAAGAAGACTTCTAATTAATAATTAGTCTAAACTAAAGACCCCATTTATTAATGGAATTAGTGCAGTGCATGTATAGATAGTGAATATAATGTTGAATTTAATTAGGTGGTGGTGAAGAACATTATTTCCCTTGATTCGTTAAATGCCCATCTTTACTATATATAACTTTGATGATTGCCTTGGCATCACATCAAGATGAGTCCAACCCAAAACCGGTCCATTGACACCCCTATTCTTTCCTAGGGCAGAGCTAGGGAGGGACCCGAGGGAGCCATGGCCCATTGGCCCCCCTCATAAGAAATTATTGGCTCTGCCCCTATTCCTTTTTCTTTTCTTCCTCTTCTTCTTCCTTTCTCCCCAAAGGCTGTGTTTGGAAATGATGCAAATAAGTGTGAATGTAAATATGTAGAGTGTAAAACGGTCCATATAAATTGCAAAGTCGAGTTAGTTTTGCACCGGAAAATTTAACAAAGTTGAGTTAGTTTTGCACAAGCTTTTAGCTGTAATGGATGCAAACATGAATTCCAATAAAGTATATGTCTTTTTTTTTTATATAAAAAGCCCACTTGAATGCAAATTTACTTCTATTTTATTGATGTACTTTTACATCTCATTATTAGGGATGGCAATTTCACGGAAATTTTTGGGTGTCCGACTTATCCCCACCCTAATAGGACCCGTTTATCAAAACCCTATAGGTTTGGGATGGGTTTGGGTTTTGACTTTAGGGTATCCTATACCCGATATCCAAGATGCATAAATATGAACCTATTATATTATATATCATGCACAAATTTATAAATTTTAAGTACTAAGATAATTATTCTACTATTAATATTTTGTTTTGTATAAATTTCTTGGGATTAAAATCATCATTTGATGTAAATTTGGATTTGATAGATTGTTTATTTCATTTAGTTATAAAWTKYWAAWTTTAAATATTATTTCTTTTAATTTTTAGTTGGAATTGTTAATCATATATATGTATTGATTGTTTTGACGAACACAAAAGTTAATAAAATCTATTTTATTTCATTAAATAAAAGAAAGGGCGAGATGGCTTAGTGGCTTAAAGTAGTGCTAAGAGATTTGGTATTATCATTAATTGATCTGGGTTCAAGTTACACTATAAGCATTAAGAAACTTTTTTTAGTAGAAAACGTTCGATCTAGGGGTTTAATGGATTTGGGAATTTGAGAGGAAAAGTTAGACGGTTTAGGACGGATTTGGAGTCAAGGATACATTGGCGGGTTCAGGAATGGGTAGTGCAATTTACACGGGTATCCTACCCATTGCCATTCCTACTCATTATCAATGTAAATATGCATTGGAAAATGTGTTTCCTATCATTCGTCAATGTATAAATGTAATATTGCCAAACACAAGCAAAAGAGAACTAGAATGCAAATTTACCTTGAACCAGGATTTACACTCTATTTGCATCATTTCCAAACGCAGCCTAAGTGTCTTCCCAAGCTCTTAAAACCCTAATTTCCCTTTGCTTCCTTTATTCTCAACTTTAAAGCTAGCCTAGACCATTCATACCATTGCCTTACAATGAGAATTTCATTGACGAGCTGGCCATGACATACTAGGTCAGTAATGGCTACCCATTAATCATGGGCCAACAACCGAGTAAAGAGGGAGTAACCATGAGTCCATGAACATTATGGGCAAGGGACCTGGGCTGATTAGGGGAGGCGTTATTCCCACAAGCTGGGATATTCTTCTACAAATAGGTGTCTACCACTTTATGCCATTTGACCTACCCGAATTGCACCTTTACATAAAAATTAAATCAAAATACTATATATCATATATAATTAATACTTGGTCTATGTTTGGAAAGAGTACAAAAGAAAATATGTACAGTATAAATACATACAAAACAATAAAAAATACAAAGTTTTGCATTTTACATATTTATATTTGTACTCCGTCCAAACTGAGCCCTTAGGCTGTGTTTGGTTGCAATGCAAATAAGTTTGTACTGATGCAAAACTATGGCAGTGCAAATGATTTGAGTGTAAATTCTGACATATTTTTGTTTCAAATTTTAGTTTATTTTGGTTGATTGCAGTACAAATAAAGTAAATTAAAACATGAAGCAGAATAAAATAAAATCCAAAACAAAATTAAACAAGAATTTGCACTTTTTTACATTTACACTCTCATGCATTTGTATTAGTACAAATAAATTTGCACTGCAATCAAACACAGCCTTAATTGTACACCTACTTTTACACTATTCATATAAAAGGGGTTGTTGTGTCTTTCAAAGACTAATTGATCTTACTAACCTTACCCCTGCCCTTAAAGACATTGACTTACAATCTCTCAGACTTTCAAAGCTCCATAGGCCCGCTCTTCCAGTAGCCCGCAGTGATAGATGTATGAAAGTAGTCTTCTTTTGGTGTTCTAGCTACTAATTTGGAAGTTAATTAAAAAAAAAGAGCTACGGTTTCTGAGCCACATTGGAATCCTTTGAGGCAAGGTTTAGATTGAGATTTCAATTTCATTAAGTTTTCTTCTTTGAGATTACTCTGTTCAATGCTTGTGTTGTCTTTGGTTGAAGAAGAGTAGGTTAAGTTCTTGTCCATTGGAGAATTAGGACCATCCCAACGATTGCTATGTGGAGCCCTTGCAATTTCTGTTAAAAAAAAAAAGAATAGCTAGATGGGATTTTTTTAAAAATAATTCCTACAATACCCGACTTTTAAATGGTAGAAAAAAATGTCTTTACATGCTTAAATATAATGGTGCCTTGATCTATCAAAAATTTAAAATTAGTTTTTTTTTTTTTTTTGAAAGTGCACTCATGATTAATATCTTTATTGAACTTCTATTGAGTGAAGTGTTTGGTCGGGGTCAGATGAACAAAATTGACACTATAACAAAACCAAACCGATTAGTTTATAGGGTAATATTCACTCTCTCGTTAATGTGTAATTCTCAGAAGTAACCCTTTATTTTCTTTCATCTTGTGTTTTCCTACCCTTTCCTTCCTTTCCCTACTTTTTCCTTCAAATCAAACACAGTGTAAAAGATAACGATGATGATGACAGAAAAAGTTAGAAAATTTCTACCAAAAAAAATTAAAGGTTTGCCATTGCTGAGAAACAAAATTTGGCCCAAGCCCATCCACAAGCAGACGCATTATTATGTATAAATAAAAACTATGTATTAATAACACTTTTGTTAATTTTTTTTTTCTTTCACATTTGCTCCAATAAACAGAATAAATAGCATATAAGAGTAAAGAGATATAGCCAATCCTCAAAATTGAACAAACCCATTTAGACCCTTCCAGGACCAAGCTGTTATAGGTTCAACTGCGGTTGGGCTTGGGCTACCAAACCTGTTTTCTATATTGGGTTGAGCTCAACCTTGAGTTAGGTACAACTCTTAGTATTGGGTGTGGGTTGTTACTGAACCAGGCCCCGTGATCCCAAGTTGCAATACCCCCCAATCCTACCCGAACATAACATAAAGCAAAACGAAATAAAATTACGAGGTTGGGTAAGGCCCACTCGAAATTAATTAAGGGCAATATATAGTTGCTATATAATTCAGTTGTATGCACCCCTACCTTAGCTAAGCCATCTGGAGATGTGTATAGAACAGTTGGAATCCAACGAAAAGAGGCGTTCAACGCAGCCGCAATGGTTGAGTCTTGATCAAGGCCCACACTCCTGTAAAGTGTAAACCCATTAGTTGATGATCACATTGGCAGAATAACCTAAAACCCCCTTTCCCCTTTCCCCCAACCCCAACAACCATCACTCTATATTATTGGAAAATATATATATATATATATATATATATATATATATATATATANTATATATATAAATATCTAGGGTTCATCAGTCCAAAATTCAGGCCCATGTCCATTCAAATGGTAGCCCATGACCATGATGATGCCAAGTTCGTTCCATTGTCTAAATAGGGATGGTACTTCTCTAGGTTTCTTTCAGTTATTGGTTGGACATTTACAGTCCCATGCATGCACCCGGATGGAATCTTTCGTTGTTATGTTGGACAAGCACAGAGCAGCACCATCCAAATCCATGTGCAGTTCTGGTTGCCGAAGGGAAAGCTGACCCAGACTCAGCTTCTATCATTCTATATTCTCCCAGACACCGTTCTACATCAAGGGTTAGACTTCAACTTAGTACACCAAACTTCACATTTTGGAGTCCAGACAATCTCATGTAGTGGAAGGTGAGATATCAGCATTTCCATCTTGACTCTTTTGAGATGACATTCTGTAACAAGCATTGGCAAATGATAGAGTGTCACTTGTTGGTTGCTTGAGCCATTGATAGTGACACATCAACAAAGGATAAGATGGGTCCCAGTGTGGTATGCTGTATGGCACATCATCACCATTGGCCAACTTCAATACAAATTCACTAAGCCACACTTTGAAATAATTATACCACTAGCACTAATGAAATTTGATGTTGGTTAACTAAAAGAAAATCAGAGCCAACTGCCAAGTATTAGCTTCCTGATAATTCTTACTGATTGACACCAACATTGCTTTTATCATTTATCATTCATCAAACTGGGATGTAACGTCTGATCACTTCTTATTTCTTTCTCCTGTACAATCCGGCCCATTAGGTTTTGATGGGGTGATCTGATCTTTTTTATACATTCTATTTTGTCTTTACCATAATTTTTTGAGACAAAAACATAGAAATTAAGAAGTATTATATTTCATTATTATGAGGTTATGATGAAACTCAGACTACTGCAGCTTTTAGGGGTGATGAATAAATTCCTGTTTGAGCTTGATTTTGCAGAATTTCTTTTCTGAATCTCAGAGATGACCCAAATGGGTTGAGTCAGTGAGTTTTTTCCTTGCATTCTGATTTGCGGTGCAATGGCGCCTTCAAGCTAGCTTCCCGGAAAATGGATACTCAGGTTCCGTTTATTTATAGTACAATTTCATTTGCATTACGGATCGAGAAGAATGTAATTTCTATACAGTTTTGCTTCAGGTCTTATTTTATTTCATCTGCAATGCAACCAAAAAAAGATAAAGCAAATAAAGCTGAAACAAAAAATAATTAAATGATTGGAAATTTGAAGTCCCATGCTTCTGCACCAATGAAAATAAAATTGCACTGCAATCAAACCGGGCCTTAAATATTAAATAGAAGAGGAGTGCAATTACATCCAAGAACAAAAATATAAACTCCTAAGAATGAGCAGGGAGAGGCCTCTGCATGCACGTACTACAACTACTGATCAAGAGAGAGAGAGAGAGGGCATGGATATTTAAGTAATTAAGGATGGCTCCACAGATTTTGGTTTCCTGTGCTTTCGGTGGTGACCTCATCTTCCTCATCCTCAGCCACTTCCAATGGTGGAGGGCTAAGCAGCATCCCTTCTGCCATATTCAGAAGGAGATTAGGCATGTCAAAGATGAAATCCTCGTCAATGTACTCATTCGAATCGAGGGATATTTCAGAAATTACTGATGATGAATTGATCTTGCCTTGGTCCCTTGACGTCAACCCTGACAAAGAATCAAGAGCTGCGGCCAATGTCACGCGGGGAGGTTGACGCAGGAACCGGCAAGGATGTGGCGGAGAGCGGAAAGTTTAGCTCAGCACTATGACCTTTAAGCGCCAATGCCGCGACATCATAAGCGGTAGCTGCCATTTCTGGGGTTGGAAATGTGCCCAGCCATATGCGACTGGACTTCTTTGGCTCACGTATTTCAGATACCCATTTGCCGCTCCTCCGCACCCTTACTCCTCGGTAACCACCTGGTTTGTGCCCAGGAATTGTGTTAGTGCCAAATCCAGGAAATCTACCGTCGGAATTCATCGTTCCAAAGTAGTTGATTGAGTTTGGGAGAGAGAGAGAGAGTATTATGAATTGGTGGACGTTTAGTAAAGATCGAATTGGATGGACCAGTGTTGTAACTTTTGATACGTCTCTGAGTGGAAGGAGCTCGTAACGCAACCCATCCAATATAAATAGTTGCTCAACTGAACCCTGTTGGTTAAAAAGGTTTATCCAGAAAACTAAACTAGTCAAACCCAACTGCAATAATAGTGATCCATGAAAGTAGCTTGATATCATTTCTCATCTTCATGAACTCACTTTTGAGATAAAAACAGAATAATATGGATGATCAAGAGGTGAAGAGAAAGGGACCTTGCTACCGGCCATATTGAGGTTAATTAGTTGCAAGCTCTATTATTAATGGTAACTGTACTATCATGCACGCAGGTTGTTTTTGTATAAGGTATTCAGTATACATATTTGCATTTACACTCTTTCCAAACTAAGCCTTTAATTTATATCAAATRAGGAGATGAAAAGAAAATGTTATACAACACAACTAGGTTGGGTCGGGTTGAGGTAAATCCTAACCTAAACCCAACTCAAGCTGTCGAACCCACAACCCTAACCCTAACCCAAGGTTTTTGGGTAGGGCCTTCTTTTTGCTATTCTTATTTCCCATATACTCAAGGATCAAGGTCAATTTCATTTTAGTATTATTATATGTAAAAGAACATATAGCTATGATGCTTTTGGAAAATTTGGGCTTTAAACTTAAAATTGTTCACATGCATATTTATGAATACATAAATAAATATAATAATGGATGCATAATTTACATATAAATATATGCATAAGTAGTACTTATATACATAAATATTTTTACATAATATTTATTAATAAAAATATGAGGATTGGGTTTGAATTGGGTTGGGTTGGTCAAAACATCGACCCTAACCCAACCTGAAGTTAAATTGGATTTATATTTTCCTATCCTTAGGACCTTAGCCTGATCCAAGCTTCAACCCAAGTTACAGCCCTAAAAACAACACATTATTCATGTTTAGGAGAGTCCATGCAACACTGCTTGATTCACTGCAACACAAGTTTCCTTACTGTCTGGAGAAACCCGTTGGCAGACTAAAGGGTCGTCACTAAGATAGATGAGATGGGTTCAGTAGTGAGAGATTTTCGTTCTAATACAGAGAGAATCAAACAGTTCACTCAGTGGCTATGGTAAATTAAATCAAGTCTCCAATTTACTTGTTATCATTAAGGAAGCACTATATATATATATATATAAATAATGGGAACCCCGCGCATCATATTGAAAGAGACTTCAACACTTCCTTTGTTTTCTGTTGCATTTGAATCACATCCAGGACTCCTAAGTTTGAGCTGTAGATACAAATATCTATCTGTTGGACCGTTTATGGGAGTTGCTTCGAATCTAAACTTGGGTCATAAAATCATCAACATATCTTGGACTTTTTTGCGAACAAAGTTGACTGAGATCCAAAGTTGCATACTATTGGGCCCATGTCCATTGTAGTTATAAGGGCGAGTTTACTATTGGGCCCAATATAAACTTGGCTGTCGACATTTTCACATTTTGGGAGGATTCTGCTAGTCGTTCAGCTCCTGTCTGATCATCACTCAGAGAAGGATAAGTGAGGAGGATATGCAAGAGGATCATAGAGAATTAGTATTAATATAACCACTCCATGTCAATGAGTAATCTAATGGTCTTAATTGGAGTTACCATTTCCCCTTCCCCATGATATAATTAATGGAATTGAATCCAATTAATACCCAAGCTTAAGCTCCAAAGCCTCCAAGAGTCAAAATTGTAATCATTTAATTAGCTGTAACAAGTGGATTGATAACATATGAATGAATTAAATTTATATCCATATTAAATCCCAATTATAAATGCTAGGCATTCCAAATTGATTCAGCCCATCTGGGTCAAACGAACCCTATCAGCCATGTCAATCCAATTTTGTAAGTGTACCTGATTACATATAGGCTGACCCTGTCKYCCCCCCAAGCTGCTACACATCGTCTAAGAAAAACTGAGACGGGAACTCCGAAAGAGTTTCATTTGGTCTACTGGTTTGATTCAGAGACAGGAATCAGAATCAGAGCTGAAACGAAATTATTTCTGGCAATGACGACGGTGGATTTAACCATTGGAGGAGAGGGGCTGAATGGCCATTCATTCAAATGGAAGAATGCCATTCGGTCAAGAATGAGAATGGAATTCCGATTTCACCCAATCAAATGGTAGGAGCTCGGTTCGAGTAAAAAAATTTATAAGCTCGAACTCGATTTTGAGAAAAAATGTTTTATAAATAATAAAAATTATATATAAAAATATTTTTTATTTGATATTTGAAAAATTAAAAATTATAATATTTTTATTTATTATATATATATATATATATATGAACCGGCTTGCGAGCCTCACGAGTCGAGCTCGAACAGTCGTGAAAATCTCAGCTCGTTGCCACCCCTAACCAAATGGACCCTAAATATAAGAAATCATCCCAACTCAAGCTTATCACGTATTGAAACTCTTATACTAAAGCCCAAGTAGAATGCATAACGAGCCAGTGTGCAAGTGAAACCTTTAGGGCCAATTCTCAAACATATCCTGTAATTTTAAATATATCTTTTAAGTGGCCCCACATAACCCTCTTTAGTGAAACCTTTAGGTGGCGTTCTTTTTTCATATTTTGAGAAGGGGAAAGTTGGTCAATGGGATTTTGGTTCCCATTGACTAAGAATCTCATGTTCTTTTTTAAGATTTATATGGGGACCAGGGAAAATTTATTTTCCTCGGTATCACATCTCCTAGATGGGTAAATAACTTTCCCACCTGATGAAGGGTGATTTGGCCCGACCTAGCGAGAAGGGGACATGTGGACACAACCTGACTAAGGGATGACAGCTCAGCCTGGAAAGCGTAGTTCGCAGCGTTTGAGCTCGAGTAATCATCCACCTCGGCCCAAAACTCACCTCGACATCCAATCCAGTTCGGAACTAAAGAATCGAAGTATCAGTTCGGGGCTAACAACCTGAATCGCCACGTAACCGACTCTAGAGGTCTCTCCAACAGATCCTGAATCTCTCGAGATCATGATGAGCTAACAGATCCCGAATCTCTCAAGATCACGATGAGCTAACAGATCTCGACTTTTCCAAATCACGATGAGAACTCATCCCAGCTCCGCTAGAGTCGGAAGAGAAACGATCAGCCTTATCTACTTACTGCTCATTCGGAAGCGGAACGAACCCTATCTCCACACCCCGGAGCTCTTTCGTGAGACCCATGACTACTCCAGTATATAAAGACGGGAACCTCAAGGCAAAGGTACGCGTGATTATTCTACTCTTTAGCATTCAAGCTCTCAACCTCTTAAGCACTCAGCTCGCGCTTACAACATACTAACTTAAGCATTGGAGCCACCTCGCCGGGTTAGCCACCCTGGGTTATCTAATCCGTTGTCTTGCAGATAGATCCAGCTCGCTGCTCGATTGGAAGACAAATCACCCTCTAGCTAGGAGTAGTCAAATCACGCAACAACAATTGGCGCCGTCTATGGGAAATGAAGGCAAAGCACCTCGTCATATGCAGCGACTCATAGCTAGTAGTCAACCAAGTCAATGGTGAGTACGAAGCTCGTGACCCCACTATGGCTGCTTACTTGACCAAAGTCAAAGAGATCCTGCGTGGCTTCGTCTCCTACTTCATCAGATAGATTCCGAGGTTCGAGAACGCTGAGGTCGACGCCTTGTCCCGATTAGCTAGCACAAGCAGTAACACCATGCAGACCGTGTACAGAGAGGACTTACCTCGGCCTAGCATTCTCGGGGGGGAAAGAGGTCGCTCCCGTATCACAAGCAGAACCGAGCTAGATCGACCCACTCATAAGTTATCTGCTTCATGGGACCCTACCTGTAGAACGCAATGCGGCCCGAAGGGTAGAGCGCCGGTCAGCTAAGTACGTGCTTATAGATGGACAACTGTACAAAAGGTCTTTTACACTCCCCAATTTGCGCTGCTTGCGACCCTTAGAGGCCGAGTATGTACTCCGCGACACCCATGAAGGCTTGTGCGGCGGACACTTGGGCGACAGAGCTCTCGTACAGAAAGCATTGCGGCAAGGATATTACTGGCCCACAATGAAGGCAGATGCACTCGAGTTCGTTAAGAAGTGCGATAGGTGTCAGAGGCACGCCAACATCCACCATCAACCTGATGCTGATTTGAATTACCTCACTAGCCCATGACCCTTCGTGTAGTGGGGAATCAACATCTTAGGCCCTTTCCCACCAGCAATAGGACAGAGAAGGTTCTTAGTTGTAGCAGTGGGCTACTTTACGAAGTGGGTGGAAGCCAAACCCTTGGTGACGATCATAGCCTGCAACATACATAATTTCTTTTGGAAAAACATAGTATGTCGCTTCGGGCTACCTCGGGTACTCATCTCCGACAATGAGAAGTAGTTTGAGGATATCAAGTTTCAAATTTGGTGTGCCGAAATGGGAATTTAACAAAACTTCTCCTTGGTGCCACACCCCCATGCAAACGGGCAAGCAGAAGTCACTAATAAAGCGATACTTCGCGGACTGAAAGCTTGCTTAGACCGAGCCAAGGGGTTGTGGGTAGACGAACTGCCTAGTGTCCTTTGGGCCTACCGAACTACCATTAAGACCGCCACAGGAGAAACTCCTTTCAACCTCACTTACGACACAGAAGTAGTGATCCCAATGGAAATCAAGGTGCTCACACTACGGTTGGAGGCTTATGACAAGGAGACGAATGATGATGAGTTCCGTACCAACCTAGACCTAGTAGAAGAGGTACGAGGCCTGGCTTACATCCGGACTGCAGCTTACCAACAAAGAGTAGCTCGGTACTATAACGCTCGGGTCAGAAAATGACACTTCCGCATCGGCGACCTAGTTCTTCAGAAGGTCATGGTACCTGAGCCTGGCGTTGGTAAGCTCAGACCGAATTGGGAAGGTCCATGCCGAGTAAGATGGGTGTTTAGGGAAGGCACTTRTGAGCTTGAGACTTTGGAAGGGAAGCAAGTACCTCGAGCATGGAATATCGACAACTTGAGAATATACTACTTGTGACCACCGAACTAGTCAAAAGGGATTACCGAACTGGAAAGAGGACTGCAAGTCACTCCCAGAAGCCTAAGGGCCATGGTGCCGAGCTGACATAAGACCTCAGCACTACAATAAGTCCTAGTCGCATCTTCGGCATAGGCAGATAAGTCCTAGTCGCCTCTTCGGCATAGGCAGATAAGTCATAGTTGCCTCTTCGGAATAGGCAGATAAGTCCTACTTGCCTCTTCGGCATAGGCAAATAAGTCCTAGTCGCCTCTTCGACATAGGCAGATAAGTCCTAGTCACCTCTTTGGCATAGGCGGACAAGTCCTAGTCGCCTCTTCGGCATAGGCAGACAAGTCCTAATCGCCTCTTCGGCATATATGCAGACCAATTCTCATGCTTGAGGCATAGACAGTTCGGGTACAAACCCTACAACGTCTAGCCCA
Organism: Nelumbo nucifera; assembly: GCF_000365185.1. The sequence goes on along the minus strand of NW_010729078.1, from coordinate 1,805,564 downwards.
CCTCGGCGTATAACAACAAGTTAATCCCATTTGAGGTCAGGCCCGGTGGCTCGGCACTAGGGGATAACCAACACTTAAGCGAGTAGCCCATGTGCGGACAAGTCGGGTATATACCCTACAATGTCCGCCCACCTCGACGTACAACGTTACAAAGTTATCCCTACTAGGAGTCCAGCTTGTTAGCTTGACAATAAAGATTGCAAAAAAACATTTGTATTTCAATGATATGGCATGTCGAGTACAAAAAAAAAGTTACAATGCACCAAGCTCGGTGTATGACAGAAGGGGGTCCAAGGAAAGAGGCATCTAGTTACTTCAAGGCTTTTTCGTCCTTACTGGAGGCTTTGGTAGGAGGATCCGTCTCCATGCGGCTCTCGCCAGTATCGGTCTCCTCGTCTTCACCGAGCAGGTTGCCGTCACTTTTTGCTTCGGAGTCCAGATCTTGGGCAGTTTCGACGATGATCTCCTCTATGATCCTCGAAGTGGTTATGACACTGAGGTTGAGCAGGGGAAACTCACGTCGGGTCAGCCACCTGCTAAGTTTGAATTATTTGCGGTAGCTCGCCAGCCTTACCTCGACCATCTCTTTTCGGTACTCCGTTGATGACTTGTACTCCTCCACAGCCTTGGCATTGGCCTCCTCCATTGCCTGAACAAGTAGCTCGGTTCGCTCCTTCACATGAGCCTCGAGGTTCTCCACCTCCCTATTCAGTGCCGCCTCTCGCTCCTCAAACTCCCCCTTCAGTGCTGCCTCACGTTTCTCGAGCTCCTTCTTCTCCAACATCAGCAAAGTAAGCAGCTCCTTCTTAGCCTACGCATCATTCTTCAACTGGTTATTTTCATTGCGGGATAAGTTCAGCTCGGCGTGAGCCTTTCGGGAAGACTCCTCGACTCCCGAAGGCCCGCTTCAAGTTCACCTCGGACTGATAAGCCAAGGCGTGGATGGTGGAATTCACTTGCCAAGAGAAGAAAACAAGCGTTAGTGCAAAAATCCAAGTACAAGACAGATTGAAGAAGATAAGTCCGAGAACTTACCACCATGCAGGGAGTGGCCGCTCGGGCTCCGAGCTGAGCAACCGACAGTTCAACCCAACTAGCAACCTCCTCAACAAATACCGCGCCCTTGCTCTTGAGAAGGCCGAATTTCGAAGACAAGATACTCTGAACTACGTCGTTGTTGCTCGAAGAAGCAGCAGCTGTAGGGACGGGCTCCGAAGACGTAGCCTCCTTGGGCACGCGGGGTGGGGAGGGCTTGCTCGAGTCCTCTTTGACCAGGTCTATCACAGGAGGCTGATCGGCACTTGATGGCTGCTTGGGCTTCAGAACGACAACTGGTGGGGGCTCAACGTGAGCCCTCTTGGTGGCTCTCTTCTTCTTCCCCTTCTTCATGCTCCCGAAGAGTTCATTGGCGGGGATGCCCATGATAGCTGCGACAAAAATGATCTGTCAGAAACAATACCGAAGTAAAACAGAGAGAAAATACAGCAAATAGTGACCTACCAGGACTCAGATTGGCCTGCACGAGCTTCTCCTCGGTCACGAAGTCTTCGAACTTCAGGCCGAGCTCCGCCCAAGATCAGAGCGCCTCCCTTGTCTTCAGGTCCAACCTAACACCGGGGTCCTGGATGGCTGCCCTCCAATGAGTCGGGAAAGGCCACCCCTTAGTGTTGTGAACCACGAAATAGCGTCTCTTCCAGGCCGGGACCTTGTTCGGGAGCTCGTGCAAGAGCTTGAAGCCAGGACGAGGGGACAGATAATAAGTTCGTCTGTACTTGGGCAAAACACAAGACGAATTCTTCTTTATAGAAAGGATAGAAGAAAAAACGTCGAGGTCCAGGGGAAGATTGTAATCGTGGAAAAGTGAAATGGTCCCTACGACATTGCGGATGGAGTTCGGGTGCAACTAATCTATGGTGATATTGAACAACTTTATGATCTCGACTATGAGAGGGTGAAGTGGAAGGTGAAGACCAATTGCGAGCTGCTCCTCGAAGATCATGATCTCATCGTGACCGTGATCCCAAGGAAAGTTACCTAAGGGGATGCTATAAACGAGGTCGTTGGGAAGTTTGTACCGGGCTACTAGGGTTAGGAGCCTGTCCATCGTCATTGTCGTCGTCATTGTACCGGGCTACTAGGAAAGTTACCTCAGGAGGACCGTGGACTGCATCCTGGCCTGAAGTAACCTCCTCGGTAGGACGAGGATCTACGGCCTGAGCTGAGGTACCCACCTTGGCTCCAGTGGATTCACTGCTCTCGTCTAAGACACTATCAAAACTAAAAATAGACATGCTAGAAAGACACGGAATCGAAAAGAAAACATAAAGGGGGACTCACCAAAAGAAAGACCGAAGAAGAGAAGGCGACCTCGGAAAAACACCGAACTGAAATACTCGAGTAAGACCTCAGATTGCGGATCCGTAGACTTGTGGTGAAGGAAATGAGCCCCTTGGCCCCTATTTATAGCCA